>JBBPBX010007950.1:0-23292 GCA_038048925.1 Garcialebias charrua
CGTGGACGGGACACCGTGTGGGAGGGTGAGTGTTCTGCCCTGCGGCGCCATCCTGCCAGATGTTTAGGTTCCTCTGAGCAGTTCTCTAAAGAACGTGTTAATCTGCCAAAACAAGCAAGCTTGGTTCTGATGAAGACAGGAACTTCAGCAGAACCTCTAGGTGAAGACGGTAACGTCTACCTGGAGGTTCTGCTGATGTTCCTGTCGTCAGAGGAACATCCACTCAGAGGTTCTTTGATGTTCCTGCAGGTTCCCTGTCGGCGCTGAAGCACCACAAAGACGACGTTCAGTCCGTGAAGATGGGGATGGAGTGCGGCTTGTCGGTAGACGGAAACGTGGACTTCAGAAGCGGTGATGTCATCGTGTGCTTCGAAGAAGCGGAGGTTCCTCAGATCACGTCCTGGGACCCCGGGTTCTGAGGTTCTGTCTTGAACTGAATTAGAACCCAGTTTGTTGTTTCAACATTTATTTGACAAAACATTTTAATAAAAGAACATCGGTTGAAGACTTTCTTGAATAGAACAGACAGGAGGTTCAGGAGGAGTTTCAGGAATTCCTGCTCCTCTTGGTGGAACCACTTTGACAGTCCTTCACTTCCTCTTGGGTTTGACGCGCTTGGCGAGCAGAACCGGGTCAATCTGGTCTGGACTCAGTCCTCTGATGGAGAAGAGTCGAGTGGCGCGCTCCGACAATGTTCCCCCGCACTTCAATCCTCTAGAGACGAGTTCCTCCTTCAGAACCCCCAGACCCAGAGACTCCAGCTGCTGGACAGATGTCACTGAGGACAGGTCCAGCTGCTGAGACAGAATGACCCAGTTCAGTAACGTGAAATAAAACCCAACAGAACCAGAACTCGCAACAGTTCAAATCAAAATGATGGACCAGCTACTGACCTGTGGACCTCTGGACTCTGATGGTTCTGGGAGCTTCCTCTCCTCCGAGGGGACTCCAGACCTCTGCTCCTCCGGGGGGACTCCAGACCTCTGCTCCTCCGGGGGGACTCCAGACCTCTGCTCCTCCGGGGGGACTCCAGGCCTCTGCTCCTCCGGGGGGACTCCAGGCCTCTGCTCCTCCGGGGGGACTCCAGACCTCTGCTCCTCCGGGGGGACTCCAGGCCTCTGCTCCTCCGGGGGGACTCCAGGCCTCTGCTCCTCCGGGGGGACTCCAGGCCTCTGCTCCTCCGGGGGGACTCCAGGCCTCTGCTCCTCCGGGGGGACTCCAGGCCTCTGCTCCTCCGGGGGGACTCCAGGCCTCTGCTCCTCCGGGGGGACTCCAGGCCTCTGCTCCTCCGGGGGGACTCCAGGCCTCTGCTCCTCCGGGGGGACTCCAGGCCTCTGCTCCTCCGGGGGGACTCCAGGCCTCTGCTCCTCCGGGGGGACTCCAGACCTCTGCTCCTCCGGGGGGACTCCAGGCCTCTGCTCCTCCGGGGGGACTCCAGGCCTCTGCTCCTCCGGGGGGACTCCAGACCTCTGCTCCTCCGGGGGGACTCCAGGCCTCTGCTCCTCCGGGGGGACTCCAGGCCTCTGCTCCTCCGGGGGGACTTCAGGCCTCTGCTCCTCCGGGGGGACTCCAGGCCTCTGCTCCTCCGGGGGGACTCCAGGCCTCTGCTCCTCCGGGGGGACTTTAGACCTCTGCTCCTCCGAGGGTCTAGTTGGACCGGTGCTGCTGCAGCCAGATGTGGGTCTGATCAGGTCATTGGACTGACAGGAATCACTCGCCACCTGCCGATGTGTCCTGCTGGGCCCAGGCTCCACGCTCTGTGTCGTCACAGTAAAAGCAGACGTTGATGGACTCTCTTCATCCTCAGACGACGAGGATTCTGTGGAATCCAGGTCGCCTAGACCAGTCCTGTAACCATAGCAACAGTTATCATTTGGGCTGTAACTGTCGTTCATTTTGTTTTAAATAAAGTTTTATTTAAATTAAGACTGACCAAAAACCAGCTTGCACTGCCATCTTCATTTTCTTCTTCTGTGGCTCGCTCTGATTGGTGCTCGACCTCTTGGGGGCAGAGCCTTCACCTGCGTTTACCTGACAGCTGGAGGACACCTGCAGACCTGCGACACACATCTAAGTCACACACCAGCAGCCAGACTCACCCGAGCCTCGCTCAGCACCAGTTCTGACTCGTTACCTTTGAGCACAGAGTCCTCCAGCCTCTCACTCAGCTCGTGGCACTGCTGTTGGTACTTCGGGTCGGCGAACTGGTGTTTGGGCTCAGCCAGTTTTCTCTGTAGGCGCTCCAAACGCCGTTGCTCCTTCTCTGCTTCACGATCCGCCTGCATCTTCAGCCACTCCGCCATCCTGCCAATACCACAGAAGAAGAAGAAGGGCTGGTCTGCTGCTTTGGTCTTCCAATAAGCGGGTCAAGTTCTGTTCGGTCAGGAAAACCTTAAGACTCTAAACTGATTTTATTTAAAGACTTGTCTAAAACAAAAATAGCTTCCAGCACAGCTGTCCACTTCCTGCTGAGACAGTCTACTTCCTGCTGAGACGCCCTTCACTTCCTGTCAAGCCAAACTTCAAACTTGCTTGTTAGGCTGCCTTCAGGCCCAGGCCTAGCTTGCAAAGAGAACTGTGTTCTCAATGGGATTTGCCTCATTAAAAAAAGGTTAATAACAAATTTCACTTCCTGCCATGACACCCTTCACTTCCTGCTAAGATGGAAAAGAAAAAAAAATCCTGCTGAGATAAACTTCACTTCCTACTGGACGCCCTTCACTTCCTTTTTTTCCTCCTTTATTAATAGTAAACCAGAGTAACAATGACAAAACTCACAACAACATGTCAAATACAAGCATTATACCATAAAAACTTCACTTCCTGCCGAGACAAACTTCACTTCCTGCCGAGACAAACTTCACTTCCTGCCGAGACAAACTTCACTTCCTGCCGAGACAAACTTCACTTCCTGCCGAGACAAACTTCACTTCCTGTGTGGTGATAAGATGTCTGAGGGCTGTGTTGCAAGGTGACTGACTTCAGCTGCAAGAGTGGGTGGAGCTTACTCTTTCTCGTGGTTCACGTCTCGAAGCCGCCGGCCGCTCAGATCCCTGCAGGCCTCCCGATTGGTTGTCTTCTCGATCTGAGCGCCCAGAGCTCGCAGCATCGACCCAAAACCTGAAACACAAAATAGTGAATCACTGGCCACATCCTCCGAACACGGGACAGATCTAAGTCCTGGAACTGACCTCCCTTCCCTCCACTGAGGCGAGGCTCCAGGCGATAGACGGCTCCATGTTGAAGAGGATCCTCAAGGTGAGACAGTCGGCCGTTTGAAGTGACATAGAAGTCCTGAAACTGAGAAGAACCGGATCAATGAAGGTTCTGACAAAGTAAACAAAAACATAACCTGTGGTCCTATCAGAACTTGCTGTTGCTCACGAGTCAGCAAGTTCTAAAAATAAGATTACCGGTTCTAGTTTTGGTTGGCTTTCTGCCTGTCAGACAGTCAGGGAGCGAAAGACAAGTGTGTGGTTACCACGGTAACTACAGTTCTGGTTAGAGTAAAAGAAAAACCACATGTCACATCTTGTCTGGGCTCAGATGATTCCAGAGAAGCTGCAAAGTTTAGTTGTTCCAAAGACTTCTTCAGTCTGAGGAGCTGCAACAAACTAAGCAGCACCTTCACCCACCTGAACATTAAGCAGCACCTTCACCCACCTGAACATTAAGCAGCACCTCCGCCCACCTGAACAGTTCTGGCTGTAACTGCTTCAGTCAGTTTGAACTAATTTCTCATTTTTAAATGTTGTTGGTCATAGCAGGAAACCCTCTGGTTTCCCTGCTGATCCCATCCATGCGTTGTTTTTTAAACAAGGTTTACTCGACTGGACCCTCTGTTCTTGCTATTATAAATTGTATTGCTACAAGTGTGGTCTGTGTTTAAATATGCAGTAGTAAATCCATTAATTATGAAACCTGGACTTGACCCTTCAACTTTCTCAAATTTCAGGCCAATCTCAAAACTTCCCTTTCTTTCCAAAATCCTGGAGAAAATAGTTTTTATTCAAGTAATTGAGTTTCTGAATGGCAACGCAATTTTTTAGATCTTTCAGTCTGGTTTTACACAACTTCACAGCATCAAAACCGCTTTAATGACATTCTGTTATCAAATGATTTTGGTCAACTTGTGCTCCTGGGGCCTCATGTATCAACCATGCGTGCGCACAAAAACATTGCGCACGTCACTTCCCACGCAAAAGCCCGTATGTATCAAAACTGAACTGAACGTGAATATATGCGCATCCAGGTACATATCCACGCAAGCTCCCGAGCAGGCGTACGCACGTTTCTGTGGTTCTTGTTCCTTTGGCGACACTTACAGGTGTTTCAGAGAAACTGAAGCCCCACAGTCTGTGGTTGACTTTAAGAGCGGCTTGAAGACCTTTCTTTTCAACCGAGCATACTTTACTCCTCATGATTCTACTTTTGATCTGAGCTGATACTGTTGTTGATTTTAATTGTTTTATTATTTGTCTTATTGACATTCAAATATGTTGCACCTTGTAGCACTTTGAGATTTCCATTAATGAAAAGTGCGTTATAAATTGAATTCATTATTATTATTATTATTATTATTATATTATTATTATTATTAACAGTTCAAGATGTGTAAATGATTAATATTCCCTCCAAACACACGATTAACAAGTATTACATCCACATGACGCAGTGAAATAAAGGACGCGCAACGTTGTGCCAAAAATAAATTTAACAGGAACGGATTCATTCAGCCTTACTGGAGGTTATAATAAATAGTGTAACACGCAGAGCATTTATTTAGAAACAGATATAGTTTTCCGATCTAGGATCAGGGGCGTAACTTTAGGTCTAACATTGGGGGGGTTGTGATTAACAATAAACACGAAAAAATTGTCCACTATACGCTTCAGTGTTTAATACGCGTCATCTCTTCTTCTTCTTCTTCTTCGATGGTGTTTACTGGCAGTTTACAAACTCAGTGCATTACCGCCATCAACCGGACGGAGATGTAATTCAAGAGTCTACTTTCAACAAAAAATAAATAAATAAATAAATAAATTAATTAATTAATTAAAATAAAATTAAATCCTTTCAGCTAATTTTGTAACTTTCAAATATTTAACAAATGCTTTAGTTATAACCTGTGACTGATTTTTCTTCAATAAAGTAACCATTGTCACCGAACTCCCCATTACCCTTTCCAGTGCCTTCCTCTCTTTATTATATTTCTTACAATAAATCAACACATGTTCCACTCCTTCCAGTACCCCACAATTAGAGCAGTCACCTGATGGATGTTTTCCTATTATCTTTAGACCACTATTTAATGTAGTGTGCCCAATCCTCAACTTAATCCATACTTCCTCTCTCCTAGACATTAAACTACTATCGTCACTTAGGAGTACCTCCTTCTGTATGTTATGTAAATGTCTTCCTCTTTCCTCTAAATCCCACCTCTCCTGCCACATATCATTTATTTTATCTTTAACAATTATTTTTATTTCTGCTTTACTTAATGGGACATCATATTCAATTTCTCTTGCTGTATACGCGTCATCTCCACGCGACGCGTCAGCTTTGTCCTGATCAAGATGGCGGCGACAGGACCCAGCTAGTACGAAGAACTTCACAAAGAAACACGGTAAAAACAATTATTTCTTTGCGAGAAAAAATATATTACTAAGCTGACTTTATAGAAGACGTGTTCTTGAGTTTAACTAAATGTTCAAATCGGCTGGATTTAAAAAAAAAAGTTCGCTGATTTTTATGCAGGCGCCAGGCGGGTCAAACCGGACGCTTTCTTTCTTTAAATTTAGCTAAATAAACGCTTAAAAATATACAGTATTTCTTCGCTGACTTATGGGTGATAGTAGACGTACTCCTGAGTTTGACGAAATGTTCAAATCAGCTGGATTTAAAAAAAAAAAGTTCGCTGAATTTTATGCAGGCGCCAGGCGGGTCAAACCGGAGCTTTGTTTCTTTAAATTTAGTTAAATAAACGCTTAAAAAATATATTTCTTACCTCACTACAGCAGATGGGCTCCTGAGCTGAACCAAATGTGAAATCAGCTTGATTTAAAAATCCGCGGTGTGGTTTATGAGTGGTATCTTGCAAACAAAAACAGCGAACCTCACAGCTAATAGCAGCTACATCCATAGCAAGGGGCGGGCAGCGACAGAGTCAGTCCGACCAAAGGAGGCCTTTTTCGAACACATGCATGTAGAAACTTCTGGGCAACTTCATGAGCAGCTCCGTGACTCACGTGACTTCCTGTAGCCGGTGAGATGGGTGATACCAAATTATTTGCAGGGGAGGGGGTCAGTCCTCAGGGAGTTTGTTAAAAACATGCAGCAATTTTACTAAAAACAAAAAATAAAAACATATTCACATGTGTAGCATGTGATGCTGCAGCCAGCTGTGTAAACATGTTCCTGAGCTCCCCTTCATGGGCTAAACTTGTGCAAATAACAAAAAATAAAAACATATTCACATGTGTAGCATGTGATGCTGCAGCCAGCTGTGTAAACATGTTCCTGAGCTCCCCTTCATGGGCTAAACTTGTGCAAATAACAAAAAATAAAAACATATTCACATGTGTAGCATGTGATGCTGCAGCCAGCTATGTAAACATGTTCCTGAGCTCCCCTTCATGGGCTAAACTTGTGCAAATAAAAAATAAAAACATTTTCACATGTGTAGCATGTGATGCTGCAGCCAGCTATGTAAACATGTTCCTGAGCTCCAATCCAGATTAGCAGCACAGTACAAAATTAGAAACAGTTCTTGTTTAGAAAAACTATCATGTCTGCCTTCTCAGGCAGTATGCGAGAGCGTTCTGGACAGATTGTGTCTCCTGCAGTGGAGAACACACGTTCACTGGGAGTGGATGAAGCTTGTACGCACAAATATGAACGTGCAAGACCTGACAGCAACGGGTAAGTCTTTCTTTGGTACCACCACCATGCAGCAGGATCCTCAGACATACTGGCCTGTGGAATTTTCCGGTACGTCTGCAGCTCCTTCTCCACTTGCGCCTGAATGGACATGGAGCTCTGCTGTGACACCACTTTCTGTGCCTCTTCCTCTGCAAAGAGCTCCTCCAGTGGCGTCTTTCTAGGCAGTTTGCAGGGGGGCGGTTCCTAAACAAACAACAGGTTCATATCATAAGTATTATCACTAAAAAGGGAAACATCCATTAAATGTGTGTGATCATTATAAAAATGTAGAACTATACAATTTCTGCATCATACACTTACCGGTACACTCTCCTCCTCGTTATCCTCGTCCTCCACTTCCTTGGTAGCCTGGCCCTCGCCTTCCTGCACAGCTCCGCTCAATTCTCATTTCCCTTCACTACACAGTCTGGGACTTCTCTCATAGACAACGATTTCTCCGGTAGATTTTTGACCGGACCAATCAGAGAACAGAAGGGGCGGAGTTTTTGGCCCCTAACCCACGCCCCCACCTGTCCCAGCGCGCAGAGCCCTATAAAAGGCTCTGCCAGCGCGCAGCCAGCGAGCAGTCGCATGTTCTCATTCAAAGCTATGCAAAGCGATGCAGGACTGTTTTATATGTGATATAAATGTATTAATTTCCCCTTCTTAATCCCTTATCTGGAGTTTTCTTTTGTTTTTTTTGGCCAAAAGTCAAGTGATCGCTCCCTTCTCCCTCCTCCTCCTCCTCCTCTCTCTCCGCTACAAGGAAATGGCTGAGGTTGTCACGAGAGAATTAAACTCGGGTTTTACGTTGCTGCCCGAGTCCCTGCAGATTTTCTGGTCTTCTGGTGAGCTGGACCAGCGATCCATGGTTTTATTTTATTTTTTAAAAACGTTTTATTAACATATAAACACAGAATATGTAGGCAGCGAGAGAAAAGCTGCAGGAGGCGGAGCTGAAGTCAAGTTTAGCAGACCACGGGGGAGCAGCCATATATTGATCTGAGGGGAGGGAGCAGAATGCTTTTCCCTGTTCCTCAGCAGAGGCCAATGCCTCCAGGAGAAATCGTTTTCAATGGGAGGAATGCCAGACCCTAGTCCGAAGCAAAGTGAAGGACAAGGGTCTGGTTTTAACCAGGCTACATGGAACCTACTGGCCTACCCATTTTGTGGGAAGGACCAGGAAGAAATAAGCCCCTCAAACCTAAGGCGAAGAAAAAAGATGTACGGGAGTTGCAACTGAAACCAGTAAAGGTAATGGATGCCTTTATTCTCTCAGCTTCAGAGGGTACAGAACGCTGCTGCACGACTTTTAACTGGCACACGAAAGTTTGACCACATTACTCCTGTTTTATCCTCCCTGCACTGGTTGCCCATACATTCCAGGATTCATTTTAAAGTTCTTTTATTTGCTTTTAAAGCGCAAAATGGTCTTGCCCCGCCCTATCTGTCCGAGTTGCTGCAGCCATACACACCCTCTCGATCCCTCAGGTCATGTGATCAGCTGCTCCTGAGTGTCCCAAAGACAAAACGCAAGCTCAGAGGAGACCGTGCTTTTGCTGTGGCAGCTCCTAAACTGTGGAACAACCTTCCCTTGAACATCAGACAGGCCTCTTCCCTGTCTGTTTTTAAATCTCTTCTTAAAACCCATCTCTTCTCCCTGGCCTATGACACCATCTGCGATGTTGACTTTTAATAATTTTAGTCGCTTGTTTTATCTGATTGTATGATTCCTCAACTTTTATTATGTGACTCTTATTTATTTTAATCATTTTATTACCTGATTGTGATTGTTTTGTTGTGTGTACAGCACTTTGGTCCTGTAGGTGTTTAAAGTGCTCTATTAATAAAGCTGGTATGGTATGGTATGGAAATGTAGGATCACAGTTTTACCAAGGGTAAAGATCCTCACACAATGGGAGTTGAGTGAAAGGGGCCCAGAAGATTGTACCTGTGAATGGGAAAGGACTATGGTGAGGTACTGTGGAAATTGTCAAACGAGGATGCTGGAGGGTCATCTGCTGCACTCAGAAAGGGCTATGGGCTAGCAAGTGAGGAGGCACTATGATCCTCTGAAATCCTTCAAAGCCCAGCTGTACGTGACAAGGTTTGAAGCCCCCAGAAATGCCCAAAGAATGCAACAGTACAACCAGGGGCCAAATCTAACACACACAACACACAGAAAAGTCCCAACCCAGTAAAACAGAGGAAAAGCGAAGTGTGCTAAACATTTGGGCCAGCAAGACATTTTTGAGGAAATGGAAGCACACGAACAAGGAAATGGACAACTAAAAGCTGAACGAGGAGGCGCTAGGATCATCAATAAATCTCATCGCAGGAGAGAAGAAATTGAACCTGGATGGACCCCAGCCTGAACCTACCGAATGGCTGGTGTGTCAATGGAAGTGGATGTGGAAAGGACTGCAACCTGGATTGTCACACTCCTCTCCACTATATCTGGAGCTACTCAAAGATCAAGTGACCACAACGCACAGTCGCTCGAGGAAGAAGCCCAGAGCTAAAAGAAACAAATACTTTGAAAAGAAACCTCTCCAACATGAGTCTTCTGCAAAGAGGAAGGAACAGTAGTGACTCAGACAGCAATGATTATCCATATACCTATGAAAATGAATCACACATCTGTGCTGATCTAGCGACCCTTGTCCAAACTAAGGAATGCCCAAGGATTACGATTTTGGATAAAGCAAGTTGTCTACGAACCCTGATGCGGGGACTCGTAGTGTTAATAGGCTTTGCAATATTGTTGGCTATTTTGTATCAAGCCGGAATCAGACCATGGAGCATGTACGCATGTAAAAGTCTCCCATGGGAGACCTAAATATGCAAACATGACCTGCTGGGACACCACAAAGAAACATCTTTGTGCCATTAGACCGAAATGGCACTGTCAAGAATCAAACCAAGACCTGGAAAAGAGTAAGACAAGCAGGCTACCCAACTTGGATGCACCAGCTGGACAACACACCTGAATGGGTGTCAGCCGTAGAAGCTGTGAACCAAACGGGGCCAGACAAACCCCATTTTAGGGTAAACAATCTACTGATTCTGCCTGAGGGAATTGTGACTTGGATAATGCTCCTGTATCACAACATAAAAAGAACAACGAGATGTAACTGGATCCATCCAGATAAATAACCTCCTGAATGGCATGAGCCTTCCTCTGCTGCTCTGGAGGTGAGCATATAATTATAACCAGTAAGAATTCCTTGGCTTAGAAATCTGACCCCAAAAACAGAAAGAAATTAATCATTATAACCAACATCGCTTAACCCTTCCCTGCTAACGCTAGTATATAGAATTTAGTTTACTTATTTACTTATTTACTTAATCAACTAAGAACAAGTTCTGTTATACTCCTCCTTTTCCTGATCCCCTAAGTCTATCATATGCACCCACTAGCCCGGACATGCCCAGCTCTGCTAGATCACATGTCCCTAGTCCCGTCAGTCCTGATACAACAGGCCCAGCTGAGCCAGAAGAACCTGACAATCCTATCCCAGTCAGTTTGGCAGTTGCTGATCCCAATGATCCAGAGTCTGACTTGAATAATAATAATAATAATAATAATGAATTCAATTTATAATGCACTTTTCATTAATAAAAATCTCAAAGTGCTACAAAGTGTAACAAAGCAAAGATCAAAATAAAACAAGTGATAAAATCAAATAAAATCAATAATAATATCGACTAAGATCAAAAGATAAAATCATGTGGATACAGATTAGGCTTGCTTAAAAAATAAATAAAATAAAACAAGTGATAAAATCAAGTAAAATCAATAATGATATCAGGTAAGATCAAAGATAAAATCATGTGGAGGCAGAATAGGCTTGCTTAAAAAGAAAAGTCTTTATGCTGCTTTTAAAGTCAACCAGTGACTGTGGAGCTCTCAGGTCGTCAGGGAGGGAGTTCCACAGGCGGGGGGCAGCCACACAGAATGCTCGGTCTCCCATGGTCCTCAATTTGGTCCGAGGAATATGAAGGAAATTACTGTTCTGTGATCGTAGAGACCGGGTGGATGAATATGGTGCAAGAATGTCCTTTAGATAGTCAGGTGAAGTGCCGTGCAAGCATTGATGGGTAATGAGAGCAGTTTTGTACTGAATTCTGTAGGTGACAGGAAGCCAATGGAGGTTATGGAGAATGGGTGTAATATGTTCAAATTTACGAACTCTCAACAGAATCCTTGCTGCACTGTTTTGAATGTATTGAAGTTTCTGAAGGTTTTTGCCAGGGATACCAATAAACAGGGAGTTGCAGTAGTCGAGCCTGGAGGAGACAAAGGCATGGACGAGTTTCTCAGCATCAGGAAAAGTCAGAGATGGGCGAAGTCTGGAGATGTTTCGAAGATGGAAGAAGCAGGTTTTAAACAGATGCTTAATGTGATTTTCAAATGTAAGATGAGAGTCCATTTTTATTCCAAGATTTGTAACAGAGGTGGAGAGGGGGATGTCTTGACCAGAGAAGGAGATTGCTGTTAAAGTTGATGTTTGTATCTGGTGAGGGATGCCAATCATTATGGCCTCAGTCTTAGAGCAGTTTAATTGAAGAAAGTTCTGATACATCCATGCCCTTATTTCCTCCAGGCAGGTAGAGAGGGCAGTGAGTGAAGATGGGGATGGGGATGATGAGGATGCTCCAGTCCTGATGTAAAGCTGTGTATCGTCGGCATAGCAGTGAAAAGAAATGTTGAACTGGTTAATAATTTGACCTAAAGGCAGCATGTAAAGGGAAAACAGCATCCTGAATCTTGAAGACCTAATGCAACGACCATCGCAACAACATGGGATGAATAAAAAATCTGTCCATCCAGATGAAGAGTGTCTGATAATAGACATCATCACCCCCATTAGGCTCCCTATGAGTGCTGAAGCCCCAATGCCTCAAGCCAGTGAGAATGTTGATCCTGATGCTCAATCAACAACAGAGAACGAAGGATCCCTGGCCACTTCAAGATCTCAGGAGATGATCTCACCTCAGCCGGGCGGCACACATGAATCCAACCAGGATGACTACACTATAATGGAGGTTTGGGAAGAAGCACACAGCAATCCAGGGTCCATTGACACCGAGGATCCTACGTGGCCTGACAAAGCGTTAAGACATATGGATTACGACGACATCTCGAGCGAGGACACAGATGATGATGTGGATTAACATGGGACTTGATCGAGTGTACAGTCTGTTTTCAAGAAGGAGATGTCAAGTATGCAGGCGAAAAAGGACTTATTGAAACCAGACTGTTGCAAACTTTGCACAACACACGTAGGCCCACATAAACACACATACATGCACACACACATACACTAGCCTCCTCGCTGAAGCAAGACATGCACACATTCCAAAAAGCAGATAAGAAGAACGCTTTGTTACAGAGAGTTGCTACAGAAAATGTTCAGGCCCTTTTTAGAAGTAATACAAATTATTTTAACAAAGTACAAGCCCAAAACCAGAAAAGTTGGCACGTTGTGCAAATCGCAAATAAAAACAGAATACAATGACTTGCAAATCTTTTTCAACCCATATTCAACTGAATAGAATGCAAAGACAATATATTTAATGTTCGAACGGAGAAACTTTATTTTGTTTTGCAAATAACCATTAACTTAGAATTCAATGGCAGCAACACATTGCAAAAAAGTTGGCACAGGGACATATTTACCACTGTGTTACATCGCCTTTCCTTTTAACAACACTCAGTAAACGTTTGGGAACTGAGGAGACCAATTTTTGAAGCTTTTCAGGTGGAATTCTTCCCCATTCTTGCTTGATGTACAGCTTAAGTTGTTCAACAGTCCGGGGTCTCCGTTGTCGTATTTTACGTTTCATAATGCGCCACACATTTTCAATGGGGGACAGGTCTGGACTGCAGGCAGGCCAGGGGAGGACCCGCACTCTTTTGCTACGAAGCCACGCTGTTGTAACACGTGCAGAATGTGGCTTGGCATTGTCTTGCTGAAATAAGCTGGGGCGTCCATGAAAAAGACGTCGCTTGGATGGCAGCATATGTTGCTCCAAAACCTGTATGTACCTTTCAGCATTAATGGTGCCTTCACAGATGTGTAAGTTACCCATGCCTTGGGCACTAATGCACCCCCATACCATCACAGATGCTGGCTTTTGAACTTTGCGCCTATAACAGTCCTGATGGTTCTTTTCCTCTTTGGTCCGTAAGACACGACGTCCACAGTTTCCAAAGACAATTTGAAATGTGGACTCATCAGACCACAGAACACTTTTCCACTTTGCATCAGTCCATCTCAGATGAGCTCGGGCCCAGCAAAGCCGGCGGCGTTTCTGGATCTTGTTGATGAATGGCTTTTGCTTTGCATAGTAGAGCTTTAACTTGCACTTACAGATGTAGCGACGAACTGTAGTTACTGACAGTGGTTTTCTGAAGTATTCCTGAGCCCATGTGGTGATATCTTTTACACACTGATGTCGGTTTTTGATGCAGTACCGCCTGAGGGATCGAAGGTCACGGGCATTCAATGTTGGTTTTCGGCCTTGCCCCTTACGTGTAGTGATTTCTCCAGATTCTCTGAACCTTTTGATGATATTACGGACCGTAGATGGTGAAATTCCTAAATTCCTTGCAATAGCTCGTTGAGAAAAGTTGTTCTTGAACTGTTCGACAATTTGCCCACGCATTTGTTCACAGAGTGGTGACCCTCGCCCCATCCTTCTATGTGGATGACTGAGCATGTCAAGGAAGCTGCTTTTATACCCAATCATGGCACCCACCTGTTCCCAATTTGCATGTTCACCTGTGGGATATTCCAAATAAGTGTTTGATGAGCATTCCTCAAATTTCTCTGTCTTCTTTGTCACTTGTGCCAGCTTTTTTGAAACATGTTGCAGGCATCAAATTCCAAATGAGCTAATAATTGCAAAAAATAACAAAGTTTACCAGTTCGAACGTTAAGTATGTGGTCTTTGCAGTGTGTTCAATTGAATATAGGTTGAAAAAGATTTGCAAGTCATTGTATTCTGTTTTTATTTGCGATTTCCACAACGTGCCAACTTTTCTGGTTTTGGGCTTGTAATAAGAATTATTAATCTCTTATAAAAATTAATAGCACATAGGCCTAAAGAGCAGGGCCAGTACTTGCAGAAACCCACACCCACACACATTCCACAAACGGCAGGAGCAAAGCTTTGTTACAGACAAGCTAAGGCCTCTTATCAGCACACACACACATACTTGCTTGTTAAGCTGATTGGTGACTCTAAATTGACCCTAGGTGTGAGTGTGAGAGTGGATGGTTGTTTGGTGTGAGTGAGACAGGTCCCTCTTGTAAATGAGTCCCCGTGACTCAACGAGGCTAGCCTGTATAAATAAAGGTTGAATGAATGAATGAATGAACATACACACAGAACAAGAAATTAACACTTTTCACACAGCTACAGAGGAGTGTTGCTCCTACTGTCCCTTCTGCAGAAGGAAGCTTTTTGCCTTTTTTGTTCAGGGTATTTTAATAATGAAACAAAACTATTAATCCCTTACAAAGTTGATCACACACATGAGATTATATGAAATGTAATCCTTTATGTTCTAATGCTTACTGAAATGTATGATTATAGAGTTACGATTATAATGAGGTGATTGAAAGAAGTGTTAGAGTTTTTATGGCTCCCTGGGGGTGTTTATACAGTTGGGTGAAAGGATGGACAGAGTTAAAAATATGATGTCACCAGCTACCAATGGAAAGTGAAGGCTGATGTAACCATTATGTCATCAGCTGCCAGTGGGGAGTGGGTACTGATGTGGCCATTATGTCATCAGCTGCCAATGAAAAGTGAAGGCTGATGAAGCCATTATGTCACCAGCTACCAATGAGAAGGGACGGAAGAATGATGTAGCCATCTGTGAAGTGGGGGCTAAGCCCCTTTTTGGCTATAAAAAAAGGTTGGTAGAGAAGTAGAAAGGGCTGATTTTCTGATTTTTGAACTTTTGTAGATTTACTGGACACTGAACTGGACTCTCTGAAGCTGAAAGAAGAAATAGGATTTTCTAAAAAGAGTCTGTTTTGGATAAAAGGGAGACTTTTTTGCAAAGCCTGGAATATTGTTATTTCTTCAAAATTGGGACAAGCTCAGAGATGGAATAGCCTTCAATCTTGTAGGATTGAAGCACTTTTCCTTGCCTTTGGGATAACCCTTGTGGAATCTTCTGGGAGAAGGTAGGAAAAATATTCCCTGTTATTATCCAAGGACAAAATTTATATTAAATTAATTATAACAGCACAGCCTACTTAAATAGGAAGATTAAGATCAGTTTTGCTTGAAGTCATCCGAACCCAGATAAGGATTGCCCTCGGTCTGAAAGCTGAGAGAACATAGTGCTCTTTCCACCTCTGAAAGTACCTTATTGGCTGACAGATCCAATGATGGATTATAATAAATTTTTCCTGAATTACAATTTTTCCTTGTGATTGGATTATACTTTTTATGGAATTATAACACCTTTTGAGGATTATACCATGTTTGATTGGATTAAAACCTGAATCATCATTTTTTCCTTTTGATTAGATTATACTTTTTATGGGATTATAACACCTTTTGAGGATTATACCATGTTTGATTGGATTAAAGCCTGAATCACCATTTTTTCCTTTTGATTGGAATATACTTTTTATGGGATTATAACACCTTTTGAGGATTATACCATGTTTGATTGGATTAAAGCCTGAATCACAATTTTTTTCCTTTTTGATTGGATTATTGGATTGCAATTTTCTTACTGGATCACAACAAAGCTGCTTGTGGGTTTTCCTGTAGGATTATAATACAGGGATCTTTTCATTATTGGATTACAACTCAACTCAATCGCAAATCGAACACCCTAAGCCCTTTCTGTGTGGACACTTTAGGGAGCTGTAGAATTATTTGATTTTTTGGATACCAATCATGTCCTTGATTTAATCAACCTGTAGTAGAAGTGCTTAACGCTGTTACCCCTGCAACTATTAATTAAAACAACACAAAACGTACAAAATCTGGATTTTCATTGACTCATTTGACATTAAATGATGGAAAACTTGGTTCAAAGATAACATTATTTGTGGAGGTTTTAAACGGTTTTATGAGCTTAATGAGTACAAACAACCCCCTGAGATTTTGTTCCTAGATACTAAAACTAACCAGATCAGATAACAATTGCAATCTACAAGGAGGTAAGCTGTCGTTAATGCATGTTTTCCCGTGGGGTGCGATCTGACTCCATTCTGCTAAGGTCAGGCTATTCATGGGGTGAAATGAGGGAGTGATGTGCAGATTGTAGACAATGAACAGTCTGGGTGAATTACCTTGTCTCAACCTAAAATCCTAACTGTTCCGGGACACCTCGGGCAATACTCGAGTGCAAAGATAAGTTAAGGACCCGTTAGTGGAGTGGGCTGAAGTGAGGACTTGTTGCAAGGTCCTACGGCTACCTCACTCGCGTAGAACGACACTGTGATTATGTTATTTCGACAACCTAGTAAACAAAACAACTTGATATTATATATGAATGTTATAATATAATGTGATACGATGAATACGACTGACTTATCTAATAAGTATTATACATATTATTAGTTTATTATTAACCTTGTGGGACCCACTAAACACAGGGATAAGTTATATTTGTGCTTTTTATCTGTAGAACAAGAGAGACTGCAGGCTGTCATGATACAGATGTCATTATTTAACCTTGCATTATTAGCTTGGGTCATGGGCACATAAGAAAATCTTCCATGGCACATTTTTATGGTAAATGGTAAATGGAGCTTACTTATATAGTGCTTTCCAGCCCCCTTTGAGGGGCCCCAAAGCGCTTCACAGTACCAACCATCCACCCATTCATACACCGGTAGTGGTAGACTGCCATGCAAGGCACTACCTGTCATATCGGGAGCAACACGGGGTTAAGTGTCTTGCCCAGGGACACAACGAGGTATGCCGTGACTGGGGATCGAACCCGAGACCTTCTGGTCCTGAGCCGGCTGCCCTGCCTCTACACTATCTTGGCCTACTTATCTGTATAAATACTTAATAATTCAACGTTAATAGGAGCTAGTTACTTGCAAGGGGCTTTGTTTTCATTCTCCAGATCAATACAGTGTTAAGAAATAGTATAACACCACCAGTGACATTTATTTAGTATATGAAATTATTAGTATTTGATAATTTTTTATGAGCAAATTTAAATAAATGTAGCCATCAGAGTCCAATACAATAACAGTGGCTTGCGCTAGCATGCTAACAAACAAACAGACAAAAAACCTTACCACTTCCCACTTGCAGTCAGCTGAAGGCTTTTGTCATAGAGCCATCTAATATCTGAGAGGCACATCAGTCAGGAATGCAAATAGATATTAAATAAAGGGCTTTGCCTCTCCGGGTCGGGGAGGAGGTCCTGCCCCAAGTGGAGGAGTTTAAGTATCTCGGGATCTTGTTCACGAATGAGGGAAAACTGGAGCGTGAGATCGATAGGCGGATAGGTGCAGCGTCCGCAGTGAAGCGGGCGCTGTACCGGTCTGTCGTGGTGAAGAGAGAGCTGAGTCAAAAGGCAAAGCTCTCAATTTACCGATCGATCTACGTTCCCACCCTCATCTATGGTCATGAGCTTTGGGTTATGACCGAAAGAACAAGATCTCGGATACAAGCGGCTGAAATGAGTTTTCTCCGCAGGGTGGCTGGACTCTCCCTTAGAGATAGGGTGAGAAGCTCAGTCATCCGGGAGGGACTCGGAGTAGAGCCGCTGCTTCTCCACATCGAGAGGAGCCAGTTGAGGTGGCTCGGGCATCTGGTTAGGATGCCTCCTGGACGCCTCCCTGGTGAGGTGTTCCGGGCACGTCCCACCGGGAGGAGACCCAGAGGAAGACCCAGGACGCGCTGGAGGGACTATGTTTCTCGGCTGGCCTGGGAACGCCTTGGGATTCCCCCGGAGGAACTGCTCCAAGTGGCTGGGGAGAGGGAAGTCTGGGCCTCCCTACTTAGGCTGCTACCCCCGCGACCCGACCCCGGATAAGCGGAAGAAGATGGATGGATGGATGGATGGATGGATAAAGGGCTTTCAATTATTTAAAACGTACCTGAGCAAGCTTGCTTGAGTCACTGCACAGCTCTGTAATCCCAGACAACAACAAAAAAAGACTGGACCGGAAGTACATTGTTCTGTACGTTCAGCTCACGTTAGACATGTCAAGGGCGTAGAAATTTATGCCCTGAAGAGGCCCATTGTATTGTAAGATCGTGGCATAACTACCCATGCGCTAGTTGTAACGAGAGTCAATGGATAAGATAAGAGCGCCCCCCAAACTAGAAATACGTCACCAATCAGAAAACGTTTTTTGAAACAAACAATATAACTCATCATTACTCATAAACTATTTATCCTACACAACTAAAAACATATATGCATATATTTTGAAATATTTTTACGTTATTATTTCATTTTTATTAATTTTTTAAAAAAGTATTCAATGTAAAATGGTCCAAAACTTCCAGTGGGGCGGCGTCCTCTATTGGCCGGCCGCCATTGCCCAGACCTCAAACATATTACAGGTGGTCCCCGACTTACGAGCGTCTGGACTTACAAGCGTCCGACTTTACGAGCGTTCTCCTGAACCTAACTAACGACTTACCGAGACCTAGTTCCGAGTTTACGAGCGACCTCAATCGGTAGCCATAGCACGGAGTTACAAGATGAAGTTCTGGGTTTACGAGAGAATGACGTTAGAAACCATAGTTCTAAAGTACGAGATAAAAATTCTGGATTTACGAGATAACCATGTTGGAATCCATTGCACGGATTTACGAGATTTACGAGGTGGGTGCGCTGTTTGTCATGACGGCTGAATGTTTCAAAGGGAGAGAATGGGACTGAGTGGTGGCAGGGGGTGGAGTGGGGGTAGTTTCGTGTGAGGGGATGGGCGATGGATGGTTTCGGGTTGGGGGATGGGCGATTTCACCATGCACCTGGTCTGGACTTGGACTGGACATGTACACTGCACATGGCGGGCACGCTGTGGGGGGGTGGGGTGGGAGTGGGCGAGGGTACGTTTCGCGTGATAAATGGAAAACTACAGCGGCGGAAGGTTACATGCGCACTATTTACTGTACCCCCACCCCCAAAAAACAAAGGCAGAGTGATTTCACCAGGTACTACATAAGCGAACTGCGCGAAAGCAGCCACGTGGGTTTACAGTTTGGCGAGTTGAGTAAACAGCATCTATGCGAGTTAGCATTTTCATAGCATTTCATTGTTAGCATTTCAGTGTTAGCAGTTAGAATGTCTTCATAGCGTTCTGGAGCTTCTTCTTCTGGTGCGGCCGCACCCAAGAAGAGAAAGACCATCACGCTCGAGCAGAAGTTAGACATTATCAAACGGTCTGACAGGGGAGAGTCAACATCCTCTATCTGCAAAGCGCTGAATATGGTGAGTACGAGCACGAAATGGCGGACAATGAGCGCATTTTGGCGAGTGTAGGAGCAGCTGCGCTGAGGAAGTCCACCGTTATAAGCTTGCAGCGCACGGTAATAAGCGCTACGTCTGTTAGTTAATAAAAAGTTATTTTTATTTTAGTAGCGTGAGCGCATTTTGACGAGTGTTCAGTACAGCAGCTGCGCTGACGAAGTCAACCGTTATAAGCTTGCAACGCATAAAGCAGCATCTGTTAGTTAATTAAATGTTTTCTATGTTTATGTTATGTTTCAATTAATGTTTATTTTAGGTCAGTTCTACCGTGAGCACCATCAAGGCAGACCGTGAGCACATTTTAGAGACTGTCAAAGGAGCTGCTCCAATGAAGTCAACAGTGATCACCAAGCAACGCACGGGGATAATCACCAAAGTTGAGCATCTGATGGGTACATTAATTACACAAAATGTTATTTTTTATTTAATTTTTATGTATCTGTAATGTACAGTACAGTTACTTCATCTTTTAACACACCTGTCTTTTCATGAACAACTTTGAGCACTTTGGATACAGGACTGTAACCAGAGACACATACCGCTGAGTTTAATGGTGATTCTGGCAAAAGCCAAAAAAACATACGAAGATCTCAAGGCAGACATGGGGGAGGGCGTTGAAGTGCCAGAATTCAATGCGTCACGGGGGTGGTTCAATCGCTTCCGGACACGTATGAATTTCCATAACATCAGAATCCAAGGTTAGTGAAAACATTTATGACATTTTCTTTGTGGAATTAAAATTTACAACAGATTTTACATCTTTACAGTTTCAAATGAGCTTTTAAACTGTGTGACAAGACCTTTTGCAGTGTGTGCTCTGACCTTTACAGCAGCAAAACACGACATTCCTTTTTTTTCACATGACATTTTAAACAGGGTTTCTTTTTCAGAAACATATCCTGTCTAACTCTGAATGCTAGGAAACACCTTGTAACTGTGACTTTCCTTTCCTCCATTGACTATGGTGACATTATCTACATGAATGCTCCTACAAGCACCCTGCAGATGTTGGATGCTGTCTATCATGGTGCATTAAGATTCATAAATGGCTGTGATTATCATACCCACCACTGCACCCTGTAGTCACTGGTTAACTGGACATCATTAACTTCATGCAGACTCTTCCACTGATACATTTTCATCTTTAAATCCCTTATTGGTCTGCTGCCTTCATACATCTCCTCCTACATGCCTCTGCATGAGTGCAGCTACAGCGTGCGCTCTCAGGACATGATTACCTGTTCCCTCAGTGAGGACTGAACTAGGCAAAAGGGCCTTCTTCTACTTCCTGTTTCCTGGAATATCTTGCAAAAGTTCTGAAGCTCTCAATCTTGACCTCTCTAAATGATTTTAAGAATCTGTTGGACTCCTGGCAAGAACCAATGCAGACGTGTTCCTGTTTTTAGCTTTCTACATTTACCATATAATCTAGCTGTTTTGCTACTTTTCAACATCTTTTTTAAACTTGTAAAAAAAAATCTGTATGCCTCTCTTATGATTGTCTATTGTCGCTGTTGTCATCATTCTTTGTTGAAAACAGGTCTCCCTTTTAAATGAGTCCTCGAGGATCAATGGGATTAACCTGCCTAAATAAAGGTTGAGTGAATAATGTACAGTACACAGCTTATTTTGTACAATTGACATGGTGAGGATTTGGGTCACCTCATCTGGTGCTGATGTAATGCTTATCTTGGAAACTTGGTTATCCAAATCAATAGACTATATGCCACAGGCTTCCGTTCCAGCACTCCTGCAGTCATTACACAGGCGGCGCACTTCCGGTTAGCGGGAAAGACACGAACATAAATGACTAAATACAATTAATAAAACATCTGCATACACACCAATAATAACTCTATACACATATAAAACCATATAAAAATATGGCGACGTTCCCCCTACGGATAGCCACAATATATTTTCGCCGAAACCCCCCCTCTGAAGAGCTGTACCCACCGGTGGGCGGACACAACGGAACTCACGTGTAGTGCCGGTAGCGTGCAGCCGCTTCCCGTTTCGGGTCGTTGTCATGGTATGCTACTAGGAGCTAACGCTAACAACAACGGCAGTGGATGGGAACCGGAAGTGGCGGATGTGGGCTGCATTTTACCAGAAGTACGTCACGACCCCCCGTGGCATATAATCTATTATGGATAAAAAAATTGTCTAATCATTAGAGAAAGGGAGTTGGGGCTGCAATTTACATAAGATCAAGCCTGGATTCCCACCTGGTGTCTTAAAACAATCCCAAATCAGTTTGAAATTCAGGCAATAAATATTAAATTTCATGGAGCCCAGACCTTATCTGTTATCCCCCCACACCCACCCCACCCCCCATCAACCCCTGATGATCAGTCCTCTTTGACCGATAATTAAATTCTCCTTGCTTGATTGTTTTGGGAACAGGCAGAATTTTAATGACATCTAACTTCAGTCTGTGTCGGTCTACTCGCTTCGGAAAAAGTCCAAATTAAAAGGACCAAACAAATGGAACCACAAGTTTCAGTCTTAGGACCACTTATTTTCATGATATGCATAAGTAATGTAGGTCAAAGCATCCCTGACACATTCATACATTTCTATGCTGACAACAAAGTTGTTTATTGTTGAGCTAAAACAGTTGTTAAAGACAGTGTAAAGTGAAATTAAATGTGTGTTTTTAGTTTGTCACATGGCATAAATATGTGTTATTAATCACCCATATAAATCTGACTGATTAAAAACATTGTTTACCTTATAAAATTAAGTCTCAAAAATCATGAAAAAACATGATTTTGCCTTGCCCTGGAACGCTGGGGGCGTGTCAGTGCGTGGGCGTGGTTTCAGCGCAGCTGCGCTCGTGTCCTGCCCCCTGAGCTGACTGTGGAGAGGCAGGCAGCAGAGCCAGTAAACCTGCTCTGTTTTTATCTGAGTTCTGTCTGTAACAGCAGCTACTTTTTCCAAGAGTTACGCTGTTTTTGTAAATAGTTTTCTTGTGTGTTTTTAATCTGGAATGAATAAAAAAATAAAAAAAAAAAGAGTTGTACCATGCGGGAATTGAACCCGTGGGGTTTGGGACGGAAGGCAAGCGCTTTATCCATTGACCTATCCAGGCATTACAGATACTCGGTATAAAACCACGCGGTATAAAAACACGTTATGATTTGTACGGGTGCCCTGACCATTGCGACATCCAGGGAAGATGCACGAACGAGGCATAATTGATTAGCTAGCTAACAATGAACAAAATATCTATGCTATTGCTATCTGATGCTATCTGCGATTCGCGAGTGAACGGCTCCACCGAGGCGAAGAACGCATTTATACGGCTGGAGCTGCAGGGGGTGGGGCTATACTAATGAGGACCGCGTGACGAAACGCGGTCCCGTTTAAACCACGCCTAAAAAATCCTGAAACAGACATATCTTTATACACAGTTTGCTCTATAACTCCAAAATTAATTGAGCTACAATTTTGAGACTTTCTACTCATTTACAAGATTACAATTATGACATTTATAATGTTTATTGAAGAAAATGTTGAAATTCACTTTACACGGTCTTTAAGGTTTCCAGCTTTTACTGTCTGCATTTCACATCATCCAGTCAAATTTCTTCCATCTCAAACTTGTGCGAAATGCCGACAAAACCAAAGGGATTTTGTTTTCAACAGGAAATCAGTTACAGCAGTCCTTCCTTGTATTTTATCTTCAATTGGTGTTTCTATTGAGTTTGTCAATTCTTACAAATACTTGGGTATCTTGGTCAATTTGCTTCTCTGTTTTAAGCTCCACGTCAATAACTTGGTCAAGAAACTGAAAGTAAAACTGGGTTTCTTTTTTAGAAATAGATCCTAACTCTGAACGCTAGGAAACACCTTTGTAGGAGCCATATAAAGGATTGAAGTTT
>JBBPBX010007950.1:37491-63840 GCA_038048925.1 Garcialebias charrua
TGTGTGTGAGCGGCTCGTCTGCAGAGTGAACGTGTGTGTGAGCGGCTCGTCTGCAGAGTGAACTGTGTGTGAGCGGCTCGTCTGCAGAGTGAACGTGTGTGTGAGCGGCTCGTCTGCAGAGTGAACTGTGTGTGAGCGGCTCGTCTGCAGAGTGAACTGTGTGTGAGCGGCTCGTCTGCAGAGTGAACTGTGTGTGAGCGGCTCGTCTGCAGAGTGAACTGTGTGTGTGAGCGGCTCGTCTGCAGAGTGAACTGTGTGTGAGCGGCTCGTCTGCAGAGTGAACTGTGTGTGAGCGGCTCGTCTGCAGAGTGAACGTGTGTGTGAGCGGCTCGTCTGCAGAGTGAACTGTGTGTGAGCGGCTCGTCTGCAGAGTGAACTGTGTGTGAGCGGCTCGTCTGCAGAGTGAACTGTGTGTGAGCGGCTCGTCTGCAGAGTGAACTGTGTGTGAGCGGCTCGTCTGCAGAGTGAACTGTGTGTGAGCGGCTCGTCTGCAGAGTGAACTGTGTGAGCGGCTCGTCTGCAGAGTGAACGTGTGTGAGCGGCTCGTCTGCAGAGTGAACGTGTGTGTGAGCGGCTCGTCTGCAGAGTGAACGTGTGTGTGAGCGGCTCGTCTGCAGAGTGAACGTGTGTGTGAGCGGCTCGTCTGCAGAGTGAACGTGTGTGTGAGCGGCTCGTCTGCAGAGTGAACTGTGTGTGAGCGGCTCGTCTGCAGAGTGAACGTGTGTGTGAGCGGCTCGTCTGCAGAGTGAACTGTGTGTGAGCGGCTCGTCTGCAGAGTGAACGTGTGTGTGAGCGGCTCGTCTGCAGAGTGAACTGTGTGTGAGCGGCTCGTCTGCAGAGTGAACTGTGTGTGAGCGGCTCGTCTGCAGAGTGAACTGTGTGTGAGCGGCTCGTCTGCAGAGTGAACTGTGTGTGAGCGGCTCGTCTGCAGAGTGAACTGTGTGTGAGCGGCTCGTCTGCAGAGTGAACTGTGTGTGAGCGGCTCGTCTGCAGAGTGAACTGTGTGAGCGGCTCGTCTGCAGAGTGAACGTGTGTGTGTGAGCGGCTCGTCTGCAGAGTGAACGTGTGTGTGAGCGGCTCGTCTGCAGAGTGAACTGTGTGTGAGCGGCTCGTCTGCAGAGTGAACGTGTGTGTGAGCGGCTCGTCTGCAGAGTGAACGTGTGTGTGAGCGGCTCGTCTGCAGAGTGAACGTGTGTGTGAGCGGCTCGTCTGCAGAGTGAACGTGTGTGTGAGCGGCTCGTCTGCAGAGTGAACGTGTGTGTGAGCGGCTCGTCTGCAGAGTGAACGTGTGTGTGAGCGGCTCGTCTGCAGAGTGAACGTGTGTGTGAGCGGCTCGTCTGCAGAGTGAACGTGTGTGTGAGCGGCTCGTCTGCAGAGTGAACGTGTGTGTGAGCGGCTCGTCTGCAGAGTGAACGTGTGTGTGAGCGGCTCGTCTGCAGAGTGAACTGTGTGTGAGCGGCTCGTCTGCAGAGTGAACTGTGTGTGAGCGGCTCGTCTGCAGAGTGAACTGTGTGTGAGCGGCTCGTCTGCAGAGTGAACTGTGTGTGAGCGGCTCGTCTGCAGAGTGAACGTGTGTGTGAGCGGCTCGTCTGCAGAGTGAACTGTGTGTGAGCGGCTCGTCTGCAGAGTGAACTGTGTGTGAGCGGCTCGTCTGCAGAGTGAACGTGTGTGAGCGGCTCGTCTGCAGAGTGAACTGTGTGTGAGCGGCTCGTCTGCAGAGTGAACGTGTGTGTGAGCGGCTCGTCTGCAGAGTGAACGTGTGTGTGAGCGGCTCGTCTGCAGAGTGAACGTGTGTGTGAGCGGCTCGTCTGCAGAGTGAACGTGTGTGTGAGCGGCTCGTCTGCAGAGTGAACGTGTGTGTGAGCGGCTCGTCTGCAGAGTGAACGTGTGTGTGAGCGGCTCGTCTGCAGAGTGAACGTGTGTGTGAGCGGCTCGTCTGCAGAGTGAACGTGTGTGTGAGCGGCTCGTCTGCAGAGTGAACGTGTGTGTGAGCGGCTCGTCTGCAGAGTGAACGTGTGTGTGAGCGGCTCGTCTGCAGAGTGAACGTGTGTGTGAGCGGCTCGTCTGCAGAGTGAACGTGTGTGTGAGCGGCTCGTCTGCAGAGTGAACGTGTGTGTGAGCGGCTCGTCTGCAGAGTGAACGTGTGTGTGAGCGGCTCGTCTGCAGAGTGAACGTGTGTGTGAGCGGCTCGTCTGCAGAGTGAACGTGTGTGTGAGCGGCTCGTCTGCAGAGTGAACGTGTGTGTGAGCGGCTCGTCTGCAGAGTGAACGTGTGTGTGAGCGGCTCGTCTGCAGAGTGAACGTGTGTGTGAGCGGCTCGTCTGCAGAGTGAACGTGTGTGTGAGCGGCTCGTCTGCAGAGTGAACGTGTGTGTGAGCGGCTCGTCTGCAGAGTGAACGTGTGTGTGAGCGGCTCGTCTGCAGAGTGAACGTGTGTGTGAGCGGCTCGTCTGCAGAGTGAACGTGTGTGTGAGCGGCTCGTCTGCAGAGTGAACGTGTGTGTGAGCGGCTCGTCTGCAGAGTGAACTGTGTGTGAGCGGCTCGTCTGCAGAGTGAACGTGTGTGTGAGCGGCTCGTCTGCAGAGTGAACGTGTGTGTGAGCGGCTCGTCTGCAGAGTGAACTGTGTGTGAGCGGCTCGTCTGCAGAGTGAACGTGTGTGTGAGCGGCTCGTCTGCAGAGTGAACTGTGTGTGAGCGGCTCGTCTGCAGAGTGAACTGTGTGTGAGCGGCTCGTCTGCAGAGTGAACGTGTGTGTGAGCGGCTCGTCTGCAGAGTGAACTGTGTGTGAGCGGCTCGTCTGCAGAGTGAACGTGTGTGTGAGCGGCTCGTCTGCAGAGTGAACTGTGTGTGAGCGGCTCGTCTGCAGAGTGAACGTGTGTGTGAGCGGCTCGTCTGCAGAGTGAACTGTGTGTGAGCGGCTCGTCTGCAGAGTGAACTGTGTGTGAGCGGCTCGTCTGCAGAGTGAACTGTGTGTGAGCGGCTCGTCTGCAGAGTGAACTGTGTGTGAGCGGCTCGTCTGCAGAGTGAACTGTGTGTGAGCGGCTCGTCTGCAGAGTGAACTGTGTGTGAGCGGCTCGTCTGCAGAGTGAACTGTGTGTGAGCGGCTCGTCTGCAGAGTGAA
This sequence comes from Garcialebias charrua, assembly GCA_038048925.1. Taxonomy (NCBI): domain Eukaryota; kingdom Metazoa; phylum Chordata; class Actinopteri; order Cyprinodontiformes; family Rivulidae; genus Garcialebias; species Garcialebias charrua. The sequence goes on from JBBPBX010007950.1 coordinate 40,611, forward strand.
CTGTGTGTGAGCGGCTCGTCTGCAGAGTGAACTGTGTGTGAGCGGCTCGTCTGCAGAGTGAACTGTGTGTGAGCGGCTCGTCTGCAGAGTGAACTGTGTGTGAGCGGCTCGTCTGCAGAGTGAACTGTGTGTGAGCGGCTCGTCTGCAGAGTGAACTGTGTGTGAGCGGCTCGTCTGCAGAGTGAACTGTGTGTGAGCGGCTCGTCTGCAGAGTGAACTGTGTGAGCGGCTCGTCTGCAGAGTGAACTGTGTGTGAGCGGCTCGTCTGCAGAGTGAACTGTGTGTGAGCGGCTCGTCTGCAGAGTGAACTGTGTGTGAGCGGCTCGTCTGCAGAGTGAACTGTGTGTGAGCGGCTCGTCTGCAGAGTGAACGTGTGTGTGAGCGGCTCGTCTGCAGAGTGAACTGTGTGTGAGCGGCTCGTCTGCAGAGTGAACTGTGTGTGAGCGGCTCGTCTGCAGAGTGAATGTGTGTGTGAGCGGCTCGTCTGCAGAGTGAACTGTGTGTGAGTGGCTCGTCTGCAGAGTGAACGTGTGTGTGAGCTGCTTGTCTGCAGAGTGAACTGTGTGAGCGGCTCATCTGCAGAGTGAACGTGTGTGTGAACGGCTTGTCTGCAGAGTGAACTGTGTGCGAGCGGCTCGTCTCTAGAGTGAACGTGTGTGTGAGCAGCTCGTCTGCAAAGTGAACGTGTGTGTGAGCGGCTCGTCTGCAGAGTGAACTGTGTGTGAGCGGCTCGTCTGCAGAGTGAACTGTGTGTGAGCGGCTCGTCTGCAGAGTGAACTGTGTGTGAGCGGCTCGTCTGCAGAGTGAACTGTGTGTGAGCGGCTCGTCTGCAGAGTGAACTGTGTGTGAGCGGCTCGTCTGCAGAGTGAACTGTGTGTGAGCGGCTCGTCTGCAGAGTGAACTGTGTGTGAGCGGCTCGTCTGCAGAGTGAACGTGTGTGTGAGCGGCTCGTCTGCAGAGTGAACTGTGTGTGAGCGGCTCGTCTGCAGAGTGAACTGTGTGTGAGCGGCTCGTCTGCAGAGTGAACTGTGTGTGAGCGGCTCGTCTGCAGAGTGAACGTGTGTGTGAGCGGCTCGTCTGCAGAGTGAACGTGTGTGTGAGCGGCTCGTCTGCAGAGTGAACTGTGTGTGAGCGGCTCGTCTGCAGAGTGAACGTGTGTGTGAGCGGCTCGTCTGCAGAGTGAACTGTGTGTGAGCGGCTCGTCTGCAGAGTGAACGTGTGTGTGAGCGGCTCGTCTGCAGAGTGAACTGTGTGTGAGCGGCTCGTCTGCAGAGTGAACGTGTGTGTGAGCGGCTCGTCTGCAGAGTGAACGTGTGTGTGAGCGGCTCGTCTGCAGAGTGAACGTGTGTGTGAGCGGCTCGTCTGCAGAGTGAACGTGTGTGTGAGCGGCTCGTCTGCAGAGTGAACGTGTGTGTGAGCGGCTCGTCTGCAGAGTGAACGTGTGTGTGAGCGGCTCGTCTGCAGAGTGAACGTGTGTGTGAGCGGCTCGTCTGCAGAGTGAACTGTGTGTGAGCGGCTCGTCTGCAGAGTGAACTGTGTGTGAGCGGCTCGTCTGCAGAGTGAACTGTGTGTGAGCGGCTCGTCTGCAGAGTGAACGTGTGTGTGAGCGGCTCGTCTGCAGAGTGAACTGTGTGTGAGCGGCTCGTCTGCAGAGTGAACTGTGTGTGAGCGGCTCGTCTGCAGAGTGAACGTGTGTGTGAGCGGCTCGTCTGCAGAGTGAACGTGTGTGTGAGCGGCTCGTCTGCAGAGTGAACGTGTGTGTGAGCGGCTCGTCTGCAGAGTGAACGTGTGTGTGAGCGGCTCGTCTGCAGAGTGAACGTGTGTGTGAGCGGCTCGTCTGCAGAGTGAACGTGTGTGTGAGCGGCTCGTCTGCAGAGTGAACGTGTGTGTGAGCGGCTCGTCTGCAGAGTGAACGTGTGTGTGAGCGGCTCGTCTGCAGAGTGAACGTGTGTGTGAGCGGCTCGTCTGCAGAGTGAACGTGTGTGTGAGCGGCTCGTCTGCAGAGTGAACGTGTGTGTGAGCGGCTCGTCTGCAGAGTGAACGTGTGTGTGAGCGGCTCGTCTGCAGAGTGAACGTGTGTGTGAGCGGCTCGTCTGCAGAGTGAACGTGTGTGTGAGCGGCTCGTCTGCAGAGTGAACGTGTGTGTGAGCGGCTCGTCTGCAGAGTGAACGTGTGTGTGAGCGGCTCGTCTGCAGAGTGAACGTGTGTGTGAGCGGCTCGTCTGCAGAGTGAACGTGTGTGTGAGCGGCTCGTCTGCAGAGTGAACGTGTGTGTGAGCGGCTCGTCTGCAGAGTGAACGTGTGTGTGAGCGGCTCGTCTGCAGAGTGAACGTGTGTGTGAGCGGCTCGTCTGCAGAGTGAACGTGTGTGTGAGCGGCTCGTCTGCAGAGTGAACGTGTGTGTGAGCGGCTCGTCTGCAGAGTGAACGTGTGTGTGAGCGGCTCGTCTGCAGAGTGAACGTGTGTGTGAGCGGCTCGTCTGCAGAGTGAACGTGTGTGTGAGCGGCTCGTCTGCAGAGTGAACGTGTGTGTGAGCGGCTCGTCTGCAGAGTGAACGTGTGTGTGAGCGGCTCGTCTGCAGAGTGAACGTGTGTGTGAGCGGCTCGTCTGCAGAGTGAACGTGTGTGTGAGCGGCTCGTCTGCAGAGTGAACGTGTGTGTGAGCGGCTCGTCTGCAGAGTGAACGTGTGTGTGAGCGGCTCGTCTGCAGAGTGAACGTGTGTGTGAGCGGCTCGTCTGCAGAGTGAACTGTGTGTGAGCGGCTCGTCTGCAGAGTGAACGTGTGTGTGAGCGGCTCGTCTGCAGAGTGAACTGTGTGTGAGCGGCTCGTCTGCAGAGTGAACGTGTGTGTGAGCGGCTCGTCTGCAGAGTGAACGTGTGTGTGAGCGGCTCGTCTGCAGAGTGAACGTGTGTGTGAGCGGCTCGTCTGCAGAGTGAACTGTGTGTGAGCGGCTCGTCTGCAGAGTGAACGTGTGTGTGAGCGGCTCGTCTGCAGAGTGAACGTGTGTGTGAGCGGCTCGTCTGCAGAGTGAACTGTGTGTGAGCGGCTCGTCTGCAGAGTGAACTGTGTGTGAGCGGCTCGTCTGCAGAGTGAACTGTGTGTGAGCGGCTCGTCTGCAGAGTGAACTGTGTGTGAGCGGCTCGTCTGCAGAGTGAACTGTGTGTGAGCGGCTCGTCTGCAGAGTGAACTGTGTGTGAGCGGCTCGTCTGCAGAGTGAACTGTGTGTGAGCGGCTCGTCTGCAGAGTGAACGTGTGTGTGAGCGGCTCGTCTGCAGAGTGAACGTGTGTGTGAGCGGCTCGTCTGCAGAGTGAACGTGTGTGTGAGCGGCTCGTCTGCAGAGTGAACTGTGTGTGAGCGGCTCGTCTGCAGAGTGAACGTGTGTGTGAGCGGCTCGTCTGCAGAGTGAACGTGTGTGTGAGCGGCTCGTCTGCAGAGTGAACGTGTGTGTGAGCGGCTCGTCTGCAGAGTGAACGTGTGTGTGAGCGGCTCGTCTGCAGAGTGAACGTGTGTGTGAGCGGCTCGTCTGCAGAGTGAACGTGTGTGTGAGCGGCTCGTCTGCAGAGTGAACGTGTGTGTGAGCGGCTCGTCTGCAGAGTGAACTGTGTGTGAGCGGCTCGTCTGCAGAGTGAACTGTGTGTGAGCGGCTCGTCTGCAGAGTGAACTGTGTGTGAGCGGCTCGTCTGCAGAGTGAACTGTGTGTGAGCGGCTCGTCTGCAGAGTGAACGTGTGTGTGAGCGGCTCGTCTGCAGAGTGAACTGTGTGTGAGCGGCTCGTCTGCAGAGTGAACGTGTGTGTGAGCGGCTCGTCTGCAGAGTGAACTGTGTGTGAGCGGCTCGTCTGCAGAGTGAACGTGTGTGTGAGCGGCTCGTCTGCAGAGTGAACGTGTGTGTGAGCGGCTCGTCTGCAGAGTGAACGTGTGTGTGAGCGGCTCGTCTGCAGAGTGAACGTGTGTGTGAGCGGCTCGTCTGCAGAGTGAACGTGTGTGTGAGCGGCTCGTCTGCAGAGTGAACGTGTGTGTGAGCGGCTCGTCTGCAGAGTGAACGTGTGTGTGAGCGGCTCGTCTGCAGAGTGAACGTGTGTGTGAGCGGCTCGTCTGCAGAGTGAACGTGTGTGTGAGCGGCTCGTCTGCAGAGTGAACGTGTGTGTGAGCGGCTCGTCTGCAGAGTGAACGTGTGTGTGAGCGGCTCGTCTGCAGAGTGAACGTGTGTGTGAGCGGCTCGTCTGCAGAGTGAACGTGTGTGTGAGCGGCTCGTCTGCAGAGTGAACGTGTGTGTGAGCGGCTCGTCTGCAGAGTGAACGTGTGTGTGAGCGGCTCGTCTGCAGAGTGAACGTGTGTGTGAGCGGCTCGTCTGCAGAGTGAACGTGTGTGTGAGCGGCTCGTCTGCAGAGTGAACGTGTGTGTGAGCGGCTCGTCTGCAGAGTGAACGTGTGTGTGAGCGGCTCGTCTGCAGAGTGAACGTGTGTGTGAGCGGCTCGTCTGCAGAGTGAACGTGTGTGTGAGCGGCTCGTCTGCAGAGTGAACGTGTGTGTGAGCGGCTCGTCTGCAGAGTGAACTGTGTGTGAGCGGCTCGTCTGCAGAGTGAACGTGTGTGTGAGCGGCTCGTCTGCAGAGTGAACGTGTGTGTGAGCGGCTCGTCTGCAGAGTGAACGTGTGTGTGAGCGGCTCGTCTGCAGAGTGAACGTGTGTGTGAGCGGCTCGTCTGCAGAGTGAACGTGTGTGTGAGCGGCTCGTCTGCAGAGTGAACGTGTGTGTGAGCGGCTCGTCTGCAGAGTGAACTGTGTGTGAGCGGCTCGTCTGCAGAGTGAACGTGTGTGTGAGCGGCTCGTCTGCAGAGTGAACGTGTGTGTGAGCGGCTCGTCTGCAGAGTGAACGTGTGTGTGAGCGGCTCGTCTGCAGAGTGAACTGTGTGTGAGCGGCTCGTCTGCAGAGTGAACGTGTGTGTGAGCGGCTCGTCTGCAGAGTGAACGTGTGTGTGAGCGGCTCGTCTGCAGAGTGAACTGTGTGTGAGCGGCTCGTCTGCAGAGTGAACGTGTGTGTGAGCGGCTCGTCTGCAGAGTGAACTGTGTGTGAGCGGCTCGTCTGCAGAGTGAACGTGTGTGTGAGCGGCTCGTCTGCAGAGTGAACTGTGTGTGAGCGGCTCGTCTGCAGAGTGAACGTGTGTGTGAGCGGCTCGTCTGCAGAGTGAACGTGTGTGTGAGCGGCTCGTCTGCAGAGTGAACGTGTGTGTGAGCGGCTCGTCTGCAGAGTGAACGTGTGTGTGAGCGGCTCGTCTGCAGAGTGAACGTGTGTGTGAGCGGCTCGTCTGCAGAGTGAACGTGTGTGTGAGCGGCTCGTCTGCAGAGTGAACTGTGTGTGAGCGGCTCGTCTGCAGAGTGAACGTGTGTGTGAGCGGCTCGTCTGCAGAGTGAACTGTGTGTGAGCGGCTCGTCTGCAGAGTGAACTGTGTGTGAGCGGCTCGTCTGCAGAGTGAACTGTGTGTGAGCGGCTCGTCTGCAGAGTGAACTGTGTGTGAGCGGCTCGTCTGCAGAGTGAACTGTGTGTGAGCGGCTCGTCTGCAGAGTGAACTGTGTGTGAGCGGCTCGTCTGCAGAGTGAACTGTGTGTGAGCGGCTCGTCTGCAGAGTGAACTGTGTGTGAGCGGCTCGTCTGCAGAGTGAACTGTGTGTGAGCGGCTCGTCTGCAGAGTGAACTGTGTGTGAGCGGCTCGTCTGCAGAGTGAACTGTGTGTGAGCGGCTCGTCTGCAGAGTGAACTGTGTGTGAGCGGCTCGTCTGCAGAGTGAACTGTGTGTGAGCGGCTCGTCTGCAGAGTGAACTGTGTGTGAGCGGCTCGTCTGCAGAGTGAACTGTGTGTGAGCGGCTCGTCTGCAGAGTGAACTGTGTGTGAGCGGCTCGTCTGCAGAGTGAACTGTGTGTGAGCGGCTCGTCTGCAGAGTGAACTGTGTGTGAGCGGCTCGTCTGCAGAGTGAACTGTGTGTGAGCGGCTCGTCTGCAGAGTGAACTGTGTGTGAGCGGCTCGTCTGCAGAGTGAACTGTGTGTGAGCGGCTCGTCTGCAGAGTGAACTGTGTGTGAGCGGCTCGTCTGCAGAGTGAACTGTGTGTGAGCGGCTCGTCTGCAGAGTGAACGTGTGTGTGAGCGGCTCGTCTGCAGAGTGAACTGTGTGTGAGCGGCTCGTCTGCAGAGTGAACTGTGTGTGAGCGGCTCGTCTGCAGAGTGAACTGTGTGTGAGCGGCTCGTCTGCAGAGTGAACTGTGTGTGAGCGGCTCGTCTGCAGAGTGAACTGTGTGTGAGCGGCTCGTCTGCAGAGTGAACTGTGTGTGAGCGGCTCGTCTGCAGAGTGAACTGTGTGTGAGCGGCTCGTCTGCAGAGTGAACTGTGTGTGAGCGGCTCGTCTGCAGAGTGAACTGTGTGTGAGCGGCTCGTCTGCAGAGTGAACTGTGTGTGAGCGGCTCGTCTGCAGAGTGAACTGTGTGTGAGCGGCTCGTCTGCAGAGTGAACTGTGTGTGAGCGGCTCGTCTGCAGAGTGAACTGTGTGTGAGCGGCTCGTCTGCAGAGTGAACGTGTGTGTGAGCGGCTCGTCTGCAGAGTGAACGTGTGTGTGAGCGGCTCGTCTGCAGAGTGAACGTGTGTGTGAGCGGCTCGTCTGCAGAGTGAACGTGTGTGTGAGCGGCTCGTCTGCAGAGTGAACGTGTGTGTGAGCGGCTCGTCTGCAGAGTGAACTGTGTGTGAGCGGCTCGTCTGCAGAGTGAACGTGTGTGTGAGCGGCTCGTCTGCAGAGTGAACGTGTGTGTGAGCGGCTCGTCTGCAGAGTGAACTGTGTGTGAGCGGCTCGTCTGCAGAGTGAACTGTGTGTGAGCGGCTCGTCTGCAGAGTGAACTGTGTGTGAGCGGCTCGTCTGCAGAGTGAACGTGTGTGTGAGCGGCTCGTCTGCAGAGTGAACGTGTGTGTGAGCGGCTCGTCTGCAGAGTGAACTGTGTGTGAGCGGCTCGTCTGCAGAGTGAACGTGTGTGTGAGCGGCTCGTCTGCAGAGTGAACGTGTGTGTGAGCGGCTCGTCTGCAGAGTGAACGTGTGTGTGAGCGGCTCGTCTGCAGAGTGAACTGTGTGTGAGCGGCTCGTCTGCAGAGTGAACTGTGTGTGAGCGGCTCGTCTGCAGAGTGAACTGTGTGTGAGCGGCTCGTCTGCAGAGTGAACTGTGTGTGAGCGGCTCGTCTGCAGAGTGAACTGTGTGTGAGCGGCTCGTCTGCAGAGTGAACTGTGTGTGAGCGGCTCGTCTGCAGAGTGAACTGTGTGTGAGCGGCTCGTCTGCAGAGTGAACTGTGTGTGAGCGGCTCGTCTGCAGAGTGAACTGTGTGTGAGCGGCTCGTCTGCAGAGTGAAGTGTGTGTGAGCGGCTCGTCTGCAGAGTGAACTGTGTGTGAGCGGCTCGTCTGCAGAGTGAACTGTGTGTGAGCGGCTCGTCTGCAGAGTGAACGTGTGTGTGAGCGGCTCGTCTGCAGAGTGAACGTGTGTGTGAGCGGCTCGTCTGCAGAGTGAACTGTGTGTGAGCGGCTCGTCTGCAGAGTGAACGTGTGTGTGAGCGGCTCGTCTGCAGAGTGAACGTGTGTGTGAGCGGCTCGTCTGCAGAGTGAACTGTGTGTGAGCGGCTCGGCTGCAGAGTGAATGTATGTGTGAGCGGCTCGTCTGCAGAGTGAACTGTGTGTGAGTGGCTCGTCTGCAGAGTGAACGTGTGTGTGAGCTGCTTGTCTGCAGAGTGAACTGTGTGAGCGGCTCATCTGCAGAGTGAACGTGTGTGTGAACGGCTTGTCTGCAGAGTGAACTGTGTGCGAGCGGCTCGTCTCTAGAGTGAACGTGTGTGTGAGCAGCTCGTCTGCAAAGTGAACGTGTGTGTGAGCGGCTCGTCTGCAGAGTGAACTGTGTGTGAGCGGCTCGTCTGCAGAGTGAACTGTGTGTGAGCGGCTCGTCTGCAGAGTGAACTGTGTGTGAGCGGCTCGTCTGCAGAGTGAACTGTGTGTGAGCGGCTCGTCTGCAGAGTGAACTGTGTGTGAGCGGCTCGTCTGCAGAGTGAACTGTGTGTGAGCGGCTCGTCTGCAGAGTGAACGTGTGTGTGAGCGGCTCGTCTGCAGAGTGAACGTGTGTGTGAGCGGCTCGTCTGCAGAGTGAACGTGTGTGTGAGCGGCTCGTCTGCAGAGTGAACGTGTGTGTGAGCGGCTCGTCTGCAGAGTGAACGTGTGTGTGAGCGGCTCGTCTGCAGAGTGAACGTGTGTGTGAGCGGCTCGTCTGCAGAGTGAACGTGTGTGTGAGCGGCTCGTCTGCAGAGTGAACGTGTGTGTGAGCGGCTCGTCTGCAGAGTGAACGTGTGTGTGAGCGGCTCGTCTGCAGAGTGAACGTGTGTGTGAGCGGCTCGTCTGCAGAGTGAACGTGTGTGTGAGCGGCTCGTCTGCAGAGTGAACGTGTGTGTGAGCGGCTCGTCTGCAGAGTGAACTGTGTGTGAGCGGCTCGTCTGCAGAGTGAATGTGTGTGTGAGCGGCTCGTCTGCAGAGTGAACTGTGTGTGAGTGGCTCGTCTGCAGAGTGAACGTGTGTGTGAGCGGCTCGTCTGCAGAGTGAACTGTGTGAACGGCTTGTCTGCAGAGTGAACTGTGTGCGAGCGGCTCGTCTCTAGAGTGAACGTGTGTGTGAGCAGCTCGTCTGCAAAGTGAACGTGTGTGTGAGCGGCTCGTCTGCAGAGTGAACTATGTGTGAGCGGCTCGTCTGCAGAGTGAACTGTGTGTGAGCGGCTCGTCTGCAGAGTGAACGTGTGTGAGCGGCTCGTCTGCAGAGTGAACGTGTGTGTGAGCGGCTCGTCTGCAGAGTGAACTGTGTGTGAGCGGCTCGTCTGCAGAGTGAACGTGTGTGTGAGCGGCTCGTCTGCAGAGTGAACGTGTGTGTGAGCGGCTCGTCTGCAGAGTGAACGTGTGTGAGCGGCTCGTCTGCAGAGTGAACGTGTGTGTGAGCGGCTCGTCTGCAGAGTGAACGTGTGTGTGAGCGGCTCGTCTGCAGAGTGAACGTGTGTGTGAGCGGCTCGTCTGCAGAGTGAACGTGTGTGTGAGCGGCTCGTCTGCAGAGTGAACGTGTGTGTGAGCGGCTCGTCTGCAGAGTGAACGTGTGTGTGAGCGGCTCGTCTGCAGAGTGAACGTGTGTGTGAGCGGCTCGTCTGCAGAGTGAACGTGTGTGTGAGCGGCTCGTCTGCAGAGTGAACGTGTGTGTGAGCGGCTCGTCTGCAGAGTGAACGTGTGTGTGAGCGGCTCGTCTGCAGAGTGAACGTGTGTGTGAGCGGCTCGTCTGCAGAGTGAACGTGTGTGTGAGCGGCTCGTCTGCAGAGTGAACGTGTGTGTGAGCGGCTCGTCTGCAGAGTGAACGTGTGTGTGAGCGGCTCGTCTGCAGAGTGAACGTGTGTGTGAGCGGCTCGTCTGCAGAGTGAACGTGTGTGTGAGCGGCTCGTCTGCAGAGTGAACGTGTGTGTGAGCGGCTCGTCTGCAGAGTGAACGTGTGTGTGAGCGGCTCGTCTGCAGAGTGAACGTGTGTGTGAGCGGCTCGTCTGCAGAGTGAACGTGTGTGTGAGCGGCTCGTCTGCAGAGTGAACGTGTGTGTGAGCGGCTCGTCTGCAGAGTGAACGTGTGTGTGAGCGGCTCGTCTGCAGAGTGAACGTGTGTGTGAGCGGCTCGTCTGCAGAGTGAACGTGTGTGTGAGCGGCTCGTCTGCAGAGTGAACGTGTGTGTGAGCGGCTCGTCTGCAGAGTGAACGTGTGTGTGAGCGGCTCGTCTGCAGAGTGAACGTGTGTGTGAGCGGCTCGTCTGCAGAGTGAACGTGTGTGTGAGCGGCTCGTCTGCAGAGTGAACGTGTGTGTGAGCGGCTCGTCTGCAGAGTGAACGTGTGTGTGAGCGGCTCGTCTGCAGAGTGAACGTGTGTGTGAGCGGCTCGTCTGCAGAGTGAACTGTGTGTGAGCGGCTCGTCTGCAGAGTGAACGTGTGTGTGAGCGGCTCGTCTGCAGAGTGAACGTGTGTGTGAGCGGCTCGTCTGCAGAGTGAACGTGTGTGTGAGCGGCTCGTCTGCAGAGTGAACGTGTGTGTGAGCGGCTCGTCTGCAGAGTGAACGTGTGTGTGAGCGGCTCGTCTGCAGAGTGAACGTGTGTGTGAGCGGCTCGTCTGCAGAGTGAACTGTGTGTGAGCGGCTCGTCTGCAGAGTGAACGTGTGTGTGAGCGGCTCGTCTGCAGAGTGAACGTGTGTGTGAGCGGCTCGTCTGCAGAGTGAACGTGTGTGTGAGCGGCTCGTCTGCAGAGTGAACGTGTGTGTGAGCGGCTCGTCTGCAGAGTGAACGTGTGTGTGAGCGGCTCGTCTGCAGAGTGAACGTGTGTGTGAGCGGCTCGTCTGCAGAGTGAACGTGTGTGTGAGCGGCTCGTCTGCAGAGTGAACGTGTGTGTGAGCGGCTCGTCTGCAGAGTGAACGTGTGTGTGAGCGGCTCGTCTGCAGAGTGAACGTGTGTGTGAGCGGCTCGTCTGCAGAGTGAACGTGTGTGTGAGCGGCTCGTCTGCAGAGTGAACGTGTGTGTGAGCGGCTCGTCTGCAGAGTGAACGTGTGTGTGAGCGGCTCGTCTGCAGAGTGAACGTGTGTGTGAGCGGCTCGTCTGCAGAGTGAACGTGTGTGTGAGCGGCTCGTCTGCAGAGTGAACGTGTGTGTGAGCGGCTCGTCTGCAGAGTGAACGTGTGTGTGAGCGGCTCGTCTGCAGAGTGAACGTGTGTGTGAGCGGCTCGTCTGCAGAGTGAACGTGTGTGTGAGCGGCTCGTCTGCAGAGTGAACGTGTGTGTGAGCGGCTCGTCTGCAGAGTGAACGTGTGTGTGAGCGGCTCGTCTGCAGAGTGAACGTGTGTGTGAGCGGCTCGTCTGCAGAGTGAACGTGTGTGTGAGCGGCTCGTCTGCAGAGTGAACGTGTGTGTGAGCGGCTCGTCTGCAGAGTGAACGTGTGTGTGAGCGGCTCGTCTGCAGAGTGAACGTGTGTGTGAGCGGCTCGTCTGCAGAGTGAACTGTGTGTGAGCGGCTCGTCTGCAGAGTGAACGTGTGTGTGAGCGGCTCGTCTGCAGAGTGAACGTGTGTGTGAGCGGCTCGTCTGCAGAGTGAACGTGTGTGTGAGCGGCTCGTCTGCAGAGTGAACGTGTGTGTGAGCGGCTCGTCTGCAGAGTGAACGTGTGTGTGAGCGGCTCGTCTGCAGAGTGAACGTGTGTGTGAGCGGCTCGTCTGCAGAGTGAACGTGTGTGTGAGCGGCTCGTCTGCAGAGTGAACGTGTGTGTGAGCGGCTCGTCTGCAGAGTGAACGTGTGTGTGAGCGGCTCGTCTGCAGAGTGAACGTGTGTGTGAGCGGCTCGTCTGCAGAGTGAACGTGTGTGTGAGCGGCTCGTCTGCAGAGTGAACGTGTGTGTGAGCGGCTCGTCTGCAGAGTGAACGTGTGTGTGAGCGGCTCGTCTGCAGAGTGAACGTGTGTGTGAGCGGCTCGTCTGCAGAGTGAACGTGTGTGTGAGCGGCTCGTCTGCAGAGTGAACGTGTGTGTGAGCGGCTCGTCTGCAGAGTGAACGTGTGTGTGAGCGGCTCGTCTGCAGAGTGAACGTGTGTGTGAGCGGCTCGTCTGCAGAGTGAACGTGTGTGTGAGCGGCTCGTCTGCAGAGTGAACGTGTGTGTGAGCGGCTCGTCTGCAGAGTGAACTGTGTGTGTGAGCGGCTCGTCTGCAGAGTGAACTGTGTGTGAGCGGCTCGTCTGCAGAGTGAACTGTGTGTGAGCGGCTCGTCTGCAGAGTGAACGTGTGTGTGAGCGGCTCGTCTGCAGAGTGAACGTGTGTGTGAGCGGCTCGTCTGCAGAGTGAACGTGTGTGTGAGCGGCTCGTCTGCAGAGTGAACTGTGTGTGAGCGGCTCGTCTGCAGAGTGAACGTGTGTGTGAGCGGCTCGTCTGCAGAGTGAACGTGTGTGTGAGCGGCTCGTCTGCAGAGTGAACTGTGTGTGAGCGGCTCGTCTGCAGAGTGAACGTGTGTGTGAGCGGCTCGTCTGCAGAGTGAACTGTGTGTGAGCGGCTCGTCTGCAGAGTGAACGTGTGTGTGAGCGGCTCGTCTGCAGAGTGAACGTGTGTGTGAGCGGCTCGTCTGCAGAGTGAACTGTGTGTGAGCGGCTCGTCTGCAGAGTGAACGTGTGTGTGAGCTGCTCGTCTGCAGAGTGAACTGTGTGTGAGCGGCTCGTCTGCAGAGTGAACGTGTGTGTGCGGCTTGTCTGCAGAGTGAACTGTGTGTGAGCGGCTCGTCTGTAGAGTGAACGTGTGTGTGAGCGGCTCGTCTGCAGAGTGAACGTGTGTGTGAGCGGCTCGTCTGCAGAGTGAACGTGTGTGTGAGCGGCTCGTCTGCAGAGTGAACGTGTGTGTGAGCGGCTCGTCTGCAGAGTGAACGTGTGTGTGAGCGGCTCGTCTGCAGAGTGAACGTGTGTGTGAGCGGCTCGTCTGCAGAGTGAACGTGTGTGTGAGCGGCTCGTCTGCAGAGTGAACGTGTGTGTGAGCGGCTCGTCTGCAGAGTGAACGTGTGTGTGAGCGGCTCGTCTGCAGAGTGAACGTGTGTGTGAGCGGCTCGTCTGCAGAGTGAACGTGTGTGTGAGCGGCTCGTCTGCAGAGTGAACGTGTGTGTGAGCGGCTCGTCTGCAGAGTGAACGTGTGTGTGAGCGGCTCGTCTGCAGAGTGAACGTGTGTGTGAGCGGCTCGTCTGCAGAGTGAACTGTGTGTGAGCGGCTCGTCTGCAGAGTGAACGTGTGTGTGAGCGGCTCGTCTGCAGAGTGAACGTGTGTGTGAGCGGCTCGTCTGCAGAGTGAACGTGTGTGTGAGCGGCTCGTCTGCAGAGTGAACGTGTGTGTGAGCGGCTCGTCTGCAGAGTGAACGTGTGTGTGAGCGGCTCGTCTGCAGAGTGAACGTGTGTGTGAGCGGCTCGTCTGCAGAGTGAACGTGTGTGTGAGCGGCTCGTCTGCAGAGTGAACTGTGTGTGAGCGGCTCGTCTGCAGAGTGAACGTGTGTGTGAGCGGCTCGTCTGCAGAGTGAACTGTGTGTGAGCGGCTCGTCTGCAGAGTGAACTGTGTGTGAGCGGCTCGTCTGCAGAGTGAACTGTGTGTGAGCGGCTCGTCTGCAGAGTGAACGTGTGTGTGAGCGGCTCGTCTGCAGAGTGAACGTGTGTGTGAGCGGCTCGTCTGCAGAGTGAACTGTGTGTGAGCGGCTCGTCTGCAGAGTGAACGTGTGTGTGAGCGGCTCGTCTGCAGAGTGAACGTGTGTGTGAGCGGCTCGTCTGCAGAGTGAACGTGTGTGTGAGCGGCTCGTCTGCAGAGTGAACGTGTGTGTGAGCGGCTCGTCTGCAGAGTGAACGTGTGTGTGAGCGGCTCGTCTGCAGAGTGAACGTGTGTGTGAGCGGCTCGTCTGCAGAGTGAACGTGTGTGTGAGCGGCTCGTCTGCAGAGTGAACGTGTGTGTGAGCGGCTCGTCTGCAGAGTGAACGTGTGTGTGAGCGGCTCGTCTGCAGAGTGAACGTGTGTGTGAGCGGCTCGTCTGCAGAGTGAACGTGTGTGTGAGCGGCTCGTCTGCAGAGTGAACGTGTGTGTGAGCGGCTCGTCTGCAGAGTGAACGTGTGTGTGAGCGGCTCGTCTGCAGAGTGAACGTGTGTGTGAGCGGCTCGTCTGCAGAGTGAACGTGTGTGTGAGCGGCTCGTCTGCAGAGTGAACGTGTGTGTGAGCGGCTCGTCTGCAGAGTGAACGTGTGTGTGAGCGGCTCGTCTGCAGAGTGAACGTGTGTGTGAGCGGCTCGTCTGCAGAGTGAACGTGTGTGTGAGCGGCTCGTCTGCAGAGTGAACGTGTGTGTGAGCGGCTCGTCTGCAGAGTGAACGTGTGTGTGAGCGGCTCGTCTGCAGAGTGAACGTGTGTGTGAGCGGCTCGTCTGCAGAGTGAACGTGTGTGTGAGCGGCTCGTCTGCAGAGTGAACGTGTGTGTGAGCGGCTCGTCTGCAGAGTGAACGTGTGTGTGAGCGGCTCGTCTGCAGAGTGAACGTGTGTGTGAGCGGCTCGTCTGCAGAGTGAACGTGTGTGTGAGCGGCTCGTCTGCAGAGTGAACGTGTGTGTGAGCGGCTCGTCTGCAGAGTGAACGTGTGTGTGAGCGGCTCGTCTGCAGAGTGAACGTGTGTGTGAGCGGCTCGTCTGCAGAGTGAACGTGTGTGTGAGCGGCTCGTCTGCAGAGTGAACGTGTGTGTGAGCGGCTCGTCTGCAGAGTGAACGTGTGTGTGAGCGGCTCGTCTGCAGAGTGAACGTGTGTGTGAGCGGCTCGTCTGCAGAGTGAACGTGTGTGTGAGCGGCTCGTCTGCAGAGTGAACGTGTGTGTGAGCGGCTCGTCTGCAGAGTGAACGTGTGTGTGAGCGGCTCGTCTGCAGAGTGAACGTGTGTGTGAGCGGCTCGTCTGCAGAGTGAACGTGTGTGTGAGCGGCTCGTCTGCAGAGTGAACGTGTGTGTGAGCGGCTCGTCTGCAGAGTGAACGTGTGTGTGAGCGGCTCGTCTGCAGAGTGAACGTGTGTGTGAGCGGCTCGTCTGCAGAGTGAACGTGTGTGTGAGCGGCTCGTCTGCAGAGTGAACGTGTGTGTGAGCGGCTCGTCTGCAGAGTGAACGTGTGTGTGAGCGGCTCGTCTGCAGAGTGAACTGTGTGTGTGAGCGGCTCGTCTGCAGAGTGAACGTGTGTGTGAGCGGCTCGTCTGCAGAGTGAACTGTGTGTGAGCGGCTCGTCTGCAGAGTGAACTGTGTGTGAGCGGCTCGTCTGCAGAGTGAACGTGTGTGTGAGCGGCTCGTCTGCAGAGTGAACGTGTGTGTGAGCGGCTCGTCTGCAGAGTGAACTGTGTGTGAGCGGCTCGTCTGCAGAGTGAACGTGTGTGTGAGCGGCTCGTCTGCAGAGTGAACTGTGTGTGAGCGGCTCGTCTGCAGAGTGAACGTGTGTGTGAGCGGCTCGTCTGCAGAGTGAACGTGTGTGTGAGCGGCTCGTCTGCAGAGTGAACTGTGTGTGAGCGGCTCGTCTGCAGAGTGAACGTGTGTGTGAGCGGCTCGTCTGCAGAGTGAACGTGTGTGTGAGCGGCTCGTCTGCAGAGTGAACTGTGTGTGAGCGGCTCGTCTGCAGAGTGAACGTGTGTGTGAGCGGCTCGTCTGCAGAGTGAACGTGTGTGTGAGCGGCTCGTCTGCAGAGTGAACGTGTGTGTGAGCGGCTCGTCTGCAGAGTGAACGTGTGTGTGAGCGGCTCGTCTGCAGAGTGAACGTGTGTGTGAGCGGCTCGTCTGCAGAGTGAACGTGTGTGTGAGCGGCTCGTCTGCAGAGTGAACGTGTGTGTGAGCGGCTCGTCTGCAGAGTGAACGTGTGTGTGAGCGGCTCGTCTGCAGAGTGAACGTGTGTGTGAGCGGCTCGTCTGCAGAGTGAACGTGTGTGTGAGCGGCTCGTCTGCAGAGTGAACGTGTGTGTGAGCGGCTCGTCTGCAGAGTGAACGTGTGTGTGAGCGGCTCGTCTGCAGAGTGAACGTGTGTGTGAGCGGCTCGTCTGCAGAGTGAACGTGTGTGTGAGCGGCTCGTCTGCAGAGTGAACGTGTGTGTGAGCGGCTCGTCTGCAGAGTGAACGTGTGTGTGAGCGGCTCGTCTGCAGAGTGAACGTGTGTGTGAGCGGCTCGTCTGCAGAGTGAACGTGTGTGTGAGCGGCTCGTCTGCAGAGTGAACGTGTGTGTGAGCGGCTCGTCTGCAGAGTGAACGTGTGTGTGAGCGGCTCGTCTGCAGAGTGAACGTGTGTGTGAGCGGCTCGTCTGCAGAGTGAACGTGTGTGTGAGCGGCTCGTCTGCAGAGTGAACGTGTGTGTGAGCGGCTCGTCTGCAGAGTGAACGTGTGTGTGAGCGGCTCGTCTGCAGAGTGAACGTGTGTGTGAGCGGCTCGTCTGCAGAGTGAACGTGTGTGTGAGCGGCTCGTCTGCAGAGTGAACGTGTGTGTGAGCGGCTCGTCTGCAGAGTGAACGTGTGTGTGAGCGGCTCGTCTGCAGAGTGAACGTGTGTGTGAGCGGCTCGTCTGCAGAGTGAACGTGTGTGTGAGCGGCTCGTCTGCAGAGTGAACGTGTGTGTGAGCGGCTCGTCTGCAGAGTGAACGTGTGTGTGAGCGGCTCGTCTGCAGAGTGAACGTGTGTGTGAGCGGCTCGTCTGCAGAGTGAACGTGTGTGTGAGCGGCTCGTCTGCAGAGTGAACGTGTGTGTGAGCGGCTCGTCTGCAGAGTGAACGTGTGTGTGAGCGGCTCGTCTGCAGAGTGAACGTGTGTGTGAGCGGCTCGTCTGCAGAGTGAACGTGTGTGTGAGCGGCTCGTCTGCAGAGTGAACGTGTGTGTGAGCGGCTCGTCTGCAGAGTGAACGTGTGTGTGAGCGGCTCGTCTGCAGAGTGAACGTGTGTGTGAGCGGCTCGTCTGCAGAGTGAACGTGTGTGTGAGCGGCTCGTCTGCAGAGTGAACGTGTGTGTGAGCGGCTCGTCTGCAGAGTGAACGTGTGTGTGAGCGGCTCGTCTGCAGAGTGAACGTGTGTGTGAGCGGCTCGTCTGCAGAGTGAACGTGTGTGTGAGCGGCTCGTCTGCAGAGTGAACGTGTGTGTGAGCGGCTCGTCTGCAGAGTGAACGTGTGTGTGAGCGGCTCGTCTGCAGAGTGAACGTGTGTGTGAGCGGCTCGTCTGCAGAGTGAACGTGTGTGTGAGCGGCTCGTCTGCAGAGTGAACGTGTGTGTGAGCGGCTCGTCTGCAGAGTGAACTGTGTGTGAGCGGCTCGTCTGCAGAGTGAACGTGTGTGTGAGCGGCTCGTCTGCAGAGTGAACTGTGTGTGAGCGGCTCGTCTGCAGAGTGAACGTGTGTGTGAGCGGCTCGTCTGCAGAGTGAACGTGTGTGTGAGCGGCTCGTCTGCAGAGTGAACGTGTGTGTGAGCGGCTCGTCTGCAGAGTGAACGTGTGTGTGAGCGGCTCGTCTGCAGAGTGAACGTGTGTGTGAGCGGCTCGTCTGCAGAGTGAACGTGTGTGTGAGCGGCTCGTCTGCAGAGTGAACTGTGTGTGAGCGGCTCGTCTGCAGAGTGAACGTGTGTGTGAGCGGCTCGTCTGCAGAGTGAACGTGTGTGTGAGCGGCTCGTCTGCAGAGTGAACGTGTGTGTGAGCGGCTCGTCTGCAGAGTGAACGTGTGTGTGAGCGGCTCGTCTGCAGAGTGAACGTGTGTGTGAGCGGCTCGTCTGCAGAGTGAACGTGTGTGTGAGCGGCTCGTCTGCAGAGTGAACGTGTGTGTGAGCGGCTCGTCTGCAGAGTGAACGTGTGTGTGAGCGGCTCGTCTGCAGAGTGAACGTGTGTGTGAGCGGCTCGTCTGCAGAGTGAACGTGTGTGTGAGCGGCTCGTCTGCAGAGTGAACGTGTGTGTGAGCGGCTCGTCTGCAGAGTGAACGTGTGTGTGAGCGGCTCGTCTGCAGAGTGAACGTGTGTGTGAGCGGCTCGTCTGCAGAGTGAACGTGTGTGTGAGCGGCTCGTCTGCAGAGTGAACGTGTGTGTGAGCGGCTCGTCTGCAGAGTGAACGTGTGTGTGAGCGGCTCGTCTGCAGAGTGAACGTGTGTGTGAGCGGCTCGTCTGCAGAGTGAACGTGTGTGTGAGCGGCTCGTCTGCAGAGTGAACGTGTGTGTGAGCGGCTCGTCTGCAGAGTGAACGTGTGTGTGAGCGGCTCGTCTGCAGAGTGAACGTGTGTGTGAGCGGCTCGTCTGCAGAGTGAACGTGTGTGTGAGCGGCTCGTCTGCAGAGTGAACGTGTGTGTGAGCGGCTCGTCTGCAGAGTGAACGTGTGTGTGAGCGGCTCGTCTGCAGAGTGAACGTGTGTGTGAGCGGCTCGTCTGCAGAGTGAACGTGTGTGTGAGCGGCTCGTCTGCAGAGTGAACGTGTGTGTGAGCGGCTCGTCTGCAGAGTGAACGTGTGTGTGAGCGGCTCGTCTGCAGAGTGAACGTGTGTGTGAGCGGCTCGTCTGCAGAGTGAACGTGTGTGTGAGCGGCTCGTCTGCAGAGTGAACGTGTGTGTGAGCGGCTCGTCTGCAGAGTGAACGTGTGTGTGAGCGGCTCGTCTGCAGAGTGAACGTGTGTGTGAGCGGCTCGTCTGCAGAGTGAACGTGTGTGTGAGCGGCTCGTCTGCAGAGTGAACTGTGTGTGAGCGGCTCGTCTGCAGAGTGAACGTGTGTGTGAGCGGCTCGTCTGCAGAGTGAACGTGTGTGTGAGCGGCTCGTCTGCAGAGTGAACGTGTGTGTGAGCGGCTCGTCTGCAGAGTGAACGTGTGTGTGAGCGGCTCGTCTGCAGAGTGAACGTGTGTGTGAGCGGCTCGTCTGCAGAGTGAACGTGTGTGTGAGCGGCTCGTCTGCAGAGTGAACGTGTGTGTGAGCGGCTCGTCTGCAGAGTGAACGTGTGTGTGAGCGGCTCGTCTGCAGAGTGAACGTGTGTGTGAGCGGCTCGTCTGCAGAGTGAACGTGTGTGTGAGCGGCTCGTCTGCAGAGTGAACTGTGTGTGAGCGGCTCGTCTGCAGAGTGAACTGTGTGTGAGCGGCTCGTCTGCAGAGTGAACTGTGTGTGAGCGGCTCGTCTGCAGAGTGAACGTGTGTGTGAGCGGCTCGTCTGCAGAGTGAACGTGTGTGTGAGCGGCTCGTCTGCAGAGTGAACTGTGTGTGAGCGGCTCGTCTGCAGAGTGAACGTGTGTGTGAGCGGCTCGTCTGCAGAGTGAACTGTGTGTGAGCGGCTCGTCTGCAGAGTGAACTGTGTGTGAGCGGCTCGTCTGCAGAGTGAACTGTGTGTGAGCGGCTCGTCTGCAGAGTGAACTGTGTGTGAGCGGCTCGTCTGCAGAGTGAACTGTGTGTGAGCGGCTCGTCTGCAGAGTGAACTGTGTGTGAGCGGCTCGTCTGCAGAGTGAACTGTGTGTGAGCGGCTCGTCTGCAGAGTGAACTGTGTGTGAGCGGCTCGTCTGCAGAGTGAACGTGTGTGTGAGCGGCTCGTCTGCAGAGTGAACGTGTGTGTGAGCGGCTCGTCTGCAGAGTGAACTGTGTGTGAGCGGCTCGTCTGCAGAGTGAACGTGTGTGTGAGCGGCTCGTCTGCAGAGTGAACGTGTGTGTGAGCGGCTCGTCTGCAGAGTGAACGTGTGTGTGAGCGGCTCGTCTGCAGAGTGAACTGTGTGTGTGAGCGGCTCGTCTGCAGAGTGAACGTGTGTGTGAGCGGCTCGTCTGCAGAGTGAACGTGTGTGTGAGCGGCTCGTCTGCAGAGTGAACGTGTGTGTGAGCGGCTCGTCTGCAGAGTGAACTGTGTGTGAGCGGCTCGTCTGCAGAGTGAACGTGTGTGTGAGCGGCTCGTCTGCAGAGTGAACGTGTGTGTGAGCGGCTCGTCTGCAGAGTGAACGTGTGTGTGAGCGGCTCGTCTGCAGAGTGAACGTGTGTGTGAGCGGCTCGTCTGCAGAGTGAACGTGTGTGTGAGCGGCTCGTCTGCAGAGTGAACGTGTGTGTGAGCGGCTCGTCTGCAGAGTGAACGTGTGTGTGAGCGGCTCGTCTGCAGAGTGAACGTGTGTGTGAGCGGCTCGTCTGCAGAGTGAACGTGTGTGTGAGCGGCTCGTCTGCAGAGTGAACGTGTGTGTGAGCGGCTCGTCTGCAGAGTGAACGTGTGTGTGAGCGGCTCGTCTGCAGAGTGAACGTGTGTGTGAGCGGCTCGTCTGCAGAGTGAACGTGTGTGTGAGCGGCTCGTCTGCAGAGTGAACGTGTGTGTGAGCGGCTCGTCTGCAGAGTGAACTGTGTGTGAGCGGCTCGTCTGCAGAGTGAACGTGTGTGTGAGCGGCTCGTCTGCAGAGTGAACGTGTGTGTGAGCGGCTCGTCTGCAGAGTGAACTGTGTTTTAGTGTCAGGGAGCAGAGAGCAGCAGGACTGGACTTCACGCCTCACATCAACAAAGACGTGGAGGTTGGTGAGCGCACGTCGGACACACTGGTAAAGAAGTGCTGCGACACACTGCACTGTTTCCACCGCTCAACACCTTTCCTAAGCCTAGCTTACATTCCAGGCACCAAAACCCAGAGGAGCTCCCCCTCCACCCCCCCAGCAGGGACCAGCCCACCGGGCCAGAACCTCATGGCTGCACGTCAGGTAACAAACGTCTGTGACTCCTGCATCTTTTTACTCAGACCTCCGAGCATCACCTGGTTCTGCAGACAAATTACTATAATACTTTTCATAGGTGAAGTAACAAATTACAAATACTCACATTACTGTAATTAATTAGATTTTGTGGATACTTGTATTTTTATGAGTATTTCTTTCAAGTGTGTAAAATCTACTCATACTTAAAGGTCAACTGACATGACGTGGAAAATTTGCATAAAGTCGCACAAAATATACAGGTACTGTATGTCCGTTTTTAATAGCAAAATGAGAAATCTATTAAAATTTCCTTTTAAAGTGATTTTAAACTTTGCGCCGTGTGTCGTCACGGGAAATCCGGGAACTTCCACATACGTCGTCTGTGACGTAGCATCCAGAGATTCTGCTCTAACGCACATTGAATAACAATGGTGGAGAATATAGAATCCGACGAATTTAGCAATTTAAGTGGAGATTTGTCTTCAGTTTGGGAAGCTGAAGTTATTTCGAGTGATGAACAAGAAACAGCTGGTTATAATTTAGGTCTTCAGCCTGAGGGGGAAAATTGTTCACACTATAATAAACTGTAAATAGTTTTTAATCCCTTTTTATCAGCTCATAAAATCATGCATTCCTCTCAGTAAGATTTCTCTTTTTTCCTCTTTCCCTATACTTTAGATTTTTATAAACCCCACTAGTTGGTGCACCACTTTTACATTTACATACTGTGTACAGTATGTGTATTACATTTACATACCATGTTTACATACACTTACATACTGCAGAATCTTGCCTCTCATCCAGTATTGCAAAATTGTTTTAGTTTTATTTATTGGTTTCAGCTGTAATAATCAAAATATGTCAGTTTGGATATTCAGGTTTTTTTTGCTCATTTTTAAATTACTGCTTTAACATTTTAGTTTTCTGACTCTGGCTTACTTCTGTTTAAAACGAGTCCAGAAGTTGCACATCTGGAATGGTCGCACCGTTGAATGCTGACTGGACGGATATAGTTGATGGTTATGATGAGCTACAGACACGACCATGTCATTCATATAAATGAAAAAACAAAACTGTTCACTAGGCTCGACACACAAAATAAAACAATATTTTATATTCACCTTAGTTTTAGTTTAATCATATAAATAATTTAAATTTACTTTCTCCACTGTAAATAAAGCAAAGCTCTGTTATATCACAGATTATATAAATATATATTTATAATTTACATCAAAAATTAAATATTATATAATTTCTTTTTTTTAGTATTGATAAAAAGTTTAAACAAATATTTAAAATTATTTTTAAGACAGTTTATTCAAATGATACATTGACAATTTACTCAATTTACTTTACGATTTAGACCATGTAATCTACTTTGCTACTTTTAAAATCAGAAGTCGCTACTGATAACAGATGACCCGACTGAGAATTACTGGATTTGGTACCTGGATGATTGAGCATGAACTGTCTTGCTTTAGCGAAGCAGTTATTGTGCTCTGTTGTTTATTAATGCCAGCAAGTATTAGACATCATGTCTTTGGCAGCTGCAGAAATATAACTTAAAGGGATAGTCTGGTCATTTTGGAAGTGTTCTTTCAAATACCTTCTCAGCCGCGACGTTAGTCAAAGACAGAGATGAAGAACAAAGCAGAAGTTTCCTCACTGGCTGGGCAAGTTAAACAAGGGCCAGTTTGATATCACTTATAAACGAGGGCCAGTTTTATATCATTTATAAACAAGGGCCAGTTTTATATCATTTATAAACGAGGGCCAGTTTGATATCACTTATAAACGAGGACCAGTTTTATATCATTTATAAACGAGGGCCAGTTTGATATCACTTATAAACGAGGACCAGTTTTATATCACTTATAAACGAGGGCTAGTTTTATATCACTTATAAACGAGGGCCAGTTTTATATCATTTATAAACGAGGGCCAGTTTTATATCATTTATAAACGAGGGCCAGTTTGATATCACTTATAAACGAGGGCCAGTTTTATATCACTTATAAACGAGGGCCAGTTTTATATCATTTATAAACAAGGGCCAGTTTTATATCATTTATAAACGAGGGCCAGTTTTATATCATTTATAAACGAGGGCCAGTTTTATATCATTTATAAACGAGGGCCAGTTTTATATCATTTATAAACGAGGGCCAGTTTTATATCACTTATAAACGAGGGCCAGTTTTATATCATTTATAAACAAGGGCCAGTTTTATATCATTTATAAACGAGGGCCAGTTTTATATCATTTATAAATGAGGGCCAGTTTTATATCATTTATAAACAAGGGCCAGTTTTATATCATTTATAAACGAGGGCCAGTTTGATATCACTTATAAATGAGGGCCAGTTTTATATCATTTATAAACAAGGGCCAGTTTTATATCATTTATAAGCAAGGGCCAGTTTGATATCACTTATAAATTAGGGCCAGTTTAATATCATTTATAAACGAGGGCCAGTTTGATATCACTTATAAATGAGGGCCAGTTTTATATCATTTATAAACAAGGGCCAGTTTTATATCATTTATAAGCAAGGGCCAGTTTGATATCACTTATAAATTAGGGCCAGTTTAATATCATTTATAAACAAGGGCCAGTTTGATATCACTTGTAAATTAGGGCCAGTTTAATATCATTTATAAACAAGGGCCAGTTTGATATCATTTATCTGGCTTTTAAAACAACTTTCTCAAAAATGACACTTGCTCTGAAAGAACGCAGCATTAACCAAAGAGTAAAGGTTACTATTGTCAAGTGTAGCATTCTGTCACACTGGTTTTTGATTTTAAGGAAAGGAGCTAAAGCAGGCCCTAGTTTCACTAACCATTAGTCCCAGTGCTTCTCAAGAACCCCCCGACAGAAGTAAATATACTCTCTGTGGTGACTGTAAATAGTATAATTTGTCTATACAATTGTGATAAGTACTTTCTACACCTCTGCATAACATTGTCCTTATTAACATTAAATAAAAGAAAATGAATAAATAATGAATGAATGAATAAATAATAAATGTATA
>JBBPBX010007951.1:10019-22239 GCA_038048925.1 Garcialebias charrua
GTCAAGAGCTAACGACCTTCGTCTTCAGCTAAGGACTGATAACCTGCTGTTATGAGTCCACGTCGAATGAGCGTAAGCTCAAAACTTTGTTATTCCTTCCTGGAATAAGTTATCTTGAGCCAAAAACCACGACTGCCACGGCTTCTGCCGACGAAAGCGAGTATCACCGACACCGACAAGGTAAACACGTGTGGAGTCCAGCTTGGACTTGCGGGACCGACGACTCGTCAGTCCAAGGCTGATCACAGCTCTTTACCAGAACCGAGGCGGACGTCTTAAGGTAAAGGAGCCGCTGTTTGCTTGCTGGAGGTGTGATGATATCTTAGCTGGACGCGTATGGAAGAGTGTCATCTGGTTTCATAAATGCAAGATAAACTTCCTCTCTTAACCTCCCAATTCTTCTTAAATCTTTCCTCCTCTCCTTTCCCTCAATTCTAAGCTGGAAACTATTTTAAGCTAAAGCTGGAAACTATTTTAAGCTAAAGAGCCCACAGACTAAATATGTTAACATCCAGTATTGAAGTCTGTTGTGTTGAATTTAAGTGTGCTGACGTATTAAATTGAAAGAAAGTGAAATCATATCAATCAAGTGTAATGGTGTTAATTTAGTGATTTATTTTAAATAAATGGTAGTGTCGCCTGGCATACCAACTAAGTTAACGTGTCCATTGTCACTCTATAGCTCTGTTTATTTATCCATCATAAAGATCACAGAAATATTGGGTAAACTGAAAAAGAAAAGAATCCGTGAAATTACTATTCAATCTGAATAAGTAAATTAATTAAGGTAAAGAGGTCAGTATTAATATTGACCTCCTCATAATCCTTTACACAGACGCAGTGTGATGTGTATTATCAGTCATAGTTCATGACTGCTGATGTTACTGATCTGTTCATCATGAGGAGGTGTTGACCTGTTCTGCTCGTCGTTACACTGTTACAGCTTGTAACCTTCATTGTTCCTATTCATAGCAGCAGGTCTGATATCTCAGCCTTTTCTCTCACCAGAGATCATTTGTTTCTCTGGTGCGCTGCTACGCATGGAGCATGTACTTATGCACACAGAAGGCTGAGGGATGAAATGTGTTTGTGCGAGCAGATGCTTCATGTTTGTGTCTGGATGGACCCAGTGAGACATAGACTACATCCTGCTTCACCTTTAACCCACTAGCGAGAGCCTTAAAGGGTGAAGCTTATACAAAATAGAACGTTGGTTACGTATTGTAACCCCAGATTCTATGAGTATAAGCGCAACCCTTTAAGCTCTGGGCCTCACTGGTTCCTAAATGGCTGAAGAAAAAGCTATTTGGGAGCTGATTGTCCGGTCTCACCGTAATTTATACGGACCGGTGGGGCCCACCCACAGCAGGTGGGCGTGGACTGAAGTTTTCAGTGCGCGCTGCCGCATGGAGGGATATACCCACTAGCGAGAGCCTTAAAGGGCTGCACTTATACTCATAGAATCTGGGGTTACAATACGTAACCAACGTTTTGGTCCAAGCATGAAACAAACATGTGTGTGTGTGTTTGTGAATGACTCTCATCTACTACCACACCCAGTCTGAACTCCATTTAGACGATTCAGAGTTACCAATCAGCCTAACATGCATGTTTTTGGACTGTGGAGGAAACCAAACACAGGGAGAACGTGCCAACTCCACCCATGAAGACACCAGGTCCAAACCTGGACCAGGACCTTCTTGCTGTGAGACATCAGTGCTGTCCTGCTGCCAGTGTTGCTGCAGACATCTTCAGCTGTGTTGACTCTAAATTCAACCTGGAGAGACTCACACAACGAGAGAGAAGAATACAATTACAGACACACAGTCTGTGATTAAATCTTCAGTTTCAATATATTCTGTCCAGTGGTTCACGAGATATTTTGCTAGCAGACAACCTCATTGACTGACAGGAAATGCTAAAATCATGAAATAAGCTCTCAAATGGAGGCCATCTTTAAGTAGAAGGGACTCCAAATGCAACTCTTTTGATTGTTTCCTGAAAATTTCCTGAAAATCTGTCCAGTGCTTCACGAGATATTTTGCTAACGGGCAGGCAGAGCTGACTTATTTATTTATTTATTATTAAAGTTTTTATTCATATTACATATATATAAAAAAGATAATGAATTTTTTTTTCATAATTTTGTGAAATAATTTAAATACATAAAATGAAAGGTGGCTGAAAGAAGAAAAAATTCTTATTTTGTCTGCCCCTGTAAAAACAAAAACAAAACAAAAAAACAATTTCAAACAATCAATTTAAACAATAATCTTCCAGAAATAACAGATCGATTTAGTAACATTTCACACTCAACAATTAACAAATACATTAGAATGCTTTACTTAATTAAAGCTTTAGTATTTTGCTAGCAGTTTAGACTTGATCATTTTTTTGAATTTCGTCACCGAGTTTACATCTTTAACATATTTTTCCAAAACATTCCACAATTCCACTCCCTTATTCAAAATAAAACGTCCCTTCAAACTAGTCCTGTATCTAGGTTTAGCAAACATTTCAGTTACTGTAACAGCTTTCTCTCTTTACGAAAAAGAACAATAGTTAAATACAGGTTGTCCCCGACTTACGAGTGAGTTCTGTTCCTACGAATCGCTCGTAAGACGCAAATTCGTATGTCGGAACCTGAAACACGTGTCGCTTGTAAGTCCGGATTTTTGGTCGTAAGTCGGAAAATGTATGCTAGCGCCACTAGGAACACCCGTTTTTCAACACAAACGTGCATACTGGTTCATAAACATGCACAGAACTTTGTTTACAAACGGTTAGCTAACACACTTTCATCTAAAAACACATACCAGTGCTGTATTTTCTGTATGTTCTGTACAACTTTACTGTTCGTTAGTCAGCTCGTAAGTCCGGAACCTCGTATGTCGATGACGTCGTAAGTCGGGGACCACCTGTAGTTAAATAGTTAAATGAAGATTGTGCACAACCTGTCGCCTGTGGGGATCAGTCAGCTGAAGTCCAGGTCTGTGTCTCACACTTTGAGCTCTTTTTGTATTTTTTGACCTCCTGCTGCCCTCGGGTCAGAACCTGAGGCCTCCTGGGTCAATCTGGACCCGAGGGCAGCCTCATCAGAGTCAAATGAAGAAACATGTACTGATCATATTTTATTATTGCAGCCCTTTGAATGCTAATTGACTCATGAGGTGTCTGAAGAGTCCCACCCCTCCCTTGGGGGCAGAAACGAGCCCCCTGCTTCAGCCTGCAGGACTGAATGGAGCCGTTCTGGCTCGTGACCATGACACCTGCTGTCAACATGAAGGATGGGACAAAGAGAGCGAGCCTGGTGGTCTCTCTCGAGCCACAGGCCCCTGATAAATACGAGCCCGTCCTGTTTCCTCCTGCCACTCCGCCCATCAGTCCACCCCCTCCTCCCCCCACGGAGCGACAACACGGCAAGGCCTTGAAGCCAAGGCACTCCCTGCACTGCAAACAGTGAGGCCTGCCGAGCACAAAGGCTGGGTAAACAGCTCCTCTGCTCCGGGCCCACTCGCCACGCCGGGCGGAGACGAGCGCAGGGAGGACCTCTGCTCTGCCACTGCTCTATTAATAGAGCAGTGGCAGTGCTACAGCTGAGGGGCCTGACACGTAGGAATGTCTCCCCGAATATCAAGGATGAGCACAACAATTAACAGATGGGCAACCCAATGTGCCGGGGAAATAAAAAGTAACAATATGATACGAGTTTCATCAAAGTTACGTCTTCTCGTGTCTCACAAGTGTCCACTGAGACGAGCTCAAAGCAGGCAGAGCAGCACACGATGAGCTCTATGAACTCAAACCATGAACAGATGGCAGAGTTTCAACAGAGGGCACCACAAATGGAAGGAGCGCGTGTGTGTGTGTGTGTGTGTGTGTGTGTGTGCGTGTGTGTGTGTGTGTGTGTGTGTGTGTGTGTGTTGTGTGAGAGAGTGTGTGTGCGCTGGTGAGAAGTGTGTGTGCGTCATCCATCACTGTGAGCCATGTTGATGAACTTGTTTGGCATTGTAGAGGGATTTGCTGTGTGACACCGTTTGCACACCCACTGTTAAGCCCCAAGCAAGCAAAACACACACATGTAGCTTTAGTTAGCAGTGAGCGCACACACACACACACACACACAATTAAAACAGGCCACCTGATAAAACTGAATTCATGAGAAGAATGGTTTGTACATGAAATGTCATGTTTGTCTCTTGTGTCTTGCATGATGTCAGTAACAGTTTGTCTGGTGTCACTGTCAGACACGTGTGTATTGAAACATGCTTATGTCCTGTTGTGCGCCCGGGGGAGCAGATGGTGGGGGTTCAAGGCCTTGCTCAAGGGCCCAGAGTGGGACAAATGAGCGTGGAGGCAGATGTGTGTGCTTCACCTTTCCCACCCATATATTGATGTTGTCGGTCCGGGGAATCGAACCGGTGACCTTCTGATCAAAAATGTCTGTAACTCTGTCAGTTTTGCAGATGCTCAGCTGAAAGTTGGTGTGGTAGTAGCTGAGGATCATCCACAACTGGTAGCTGAGGGCTAACTGACAACATGTGTTTCATACTTTCAAACAACTCATGAACTACTGAGTGACTTTTCATGAAACTGCCAGGAAGCAATTGTTGAATGAATCCACTTGACTCCAATTCAAGATGGCTGCCACAGCCAACGGACCTTACCAAGCTCCGCCCAGAAACGCCCCCTAAGCTCCAAGATGGCTGCACGTCTCCCAAGCGCAGCTTTGGTGTCAATGGAAAACATGGCGTCGACTGACTGCAGGGTATTTTTGAGTCGAATAGTGTATCATTTCTGCCAGATTCCAACAAAATATCAGCCATGACAATGGACAGGGGAACCAACAAGTTCATGTTTTTTTTTTTTGGACGTTATCAAGTTGTTTGATCCACGCGATGCCTCCAAACAGCGTGCGCGTCACCGCTAATGCTACCGTCTGATGGGGAAAACATCAGCTCCTCACACGCTCAGGCTCAGCATTATTACAGCTGTGGACAGGATCACTGATGCCTATTGTCCTGCAAGGCTGGGTAAGTCAGGCATTCGTGGTTTTGAGGGTTACTTTTGAAATCAGCGATTTCTATTGTTGGCAAAAGTTTGTGTGCCTTGGTCGCAAAGCTAATGCTAACTGTAATCTCCATTCATTCCTTAAGTGGTTGGTTAGCCGTTGCTGCTTTAGCTGCTAAACACGCCGACAGCGACTTTTGTGAGGGCTAACGAGCTCAGCCGTCCGGTGTGTTAGTTAAAATCCAGCCTTCGTGTCACGATTTTGTGCAGTTTTAGGTGAAATCGACAGTAGAGCTCGTTGCGTTAGCTAGCTCATGTGGGGTTAGCGGAGCTGTTTCTTCCCAACTTCCAGGACGTTCAGTGAACTGTGGCTTTCTCTCATCGTGACCGCGTGTTGTTAACTAGCAGGTTTCAAAAGCAGGTCAACCCTTCTCTGCTGGTGAAAGAAATAATTGTTCAGTTTTGTGGTCGTGCACAAGCTTTGATCCAAGCAAGGCATTCAGTTTCACATATAGGGAAACGGTGAATTTTACTTCCACAAATACGGTCAGGGTACCTGACATCTCCTGTACAGATACCCCACTGACGGTGGAGGACAATTTTTCCAGCCCTGACGCAGAAAAAATCTGCACGTATGCTAGCTAGCAATGTAAGTAGCATGTGGTGCCGGTCTCACAAACGCTACCGTAGCGTTTGTTTTGTGAGACCGGCACGCACGTGGAAGCTGCGCTGTGACGTGTTATGGGTATTAGCCAATGAAACGCGGCCCTGTGGGCGGAGCTTGGTAAGGTCCACTGACATTAACAAACACAAAATACATCCATCCATCCATCCATCCATCCATCATCTTTTATCTGCTTCTTCCTTTCCGAGTCACGGGGGTCACTTGTGCCCATGTCCAGCAGTCACTGTGTGAGAGGTGGGGACACCCTGGACAGGTCTCCAGTCCATCACAGAGACATAGAGACAAACAACCATTCACTCTCTCACTCACACCCAGAGACAATTTAGAGTTACCAATCAGTCTAACATGCATGTTTTTGGTCTGTGGGAGGAAACTGGGGTACCCGGAGAAAATCCATGCATGCGTGGAGAGAACATGCAAACTCCACTCAGAAAGGACCCCAGTCAGGATTTGATCCAGCGACCTTGCTGAGAGGCAGCAGCTCTACCAGCTGAGCCATTGTGCCTTCCTGTTTGTGACGTTAGTTTTCCTAAGTTCAGATTTCAGCCAGTCTTTAGCTTCTTCCACGAGTTTTCATGTTATTTGTCATTCAGTCAGCCTGTCGCTCTCACCTGTCTCCAGTCAACACAGGTGTGTCCACTTACATTTCTCTCTGTTCTATAAAACCAGCCCCTGCCTCACCAGAATGAACGACTGGCCGACATGCCACAACCACCAGTCCTCCATATGCTCCCTTTGACTTGTACCTTTTTTCTACCGTGACAGTCCTTTGCTTGTTACAACCTTACATTTTTATTTCCAGCTCCTCGTGTCTGCCTGCACTTCCTACAACATCCTGACTGTCGAAACGTCTTCTGTAACAAATAAAGTCCAGTTGATCTTGTATTGAACGCCTTTTTTGATCCTGACTGTGGTATTTTGAAGGCAACCCCAATAAAGATGGCTGCCATAGTTAATGCCGTTTATTTGATCCAAAACTTGCTTCACCTCCAGTGGATTTATGAGCAAGAACCTAGTTTGATGCAAGCGGAGCACCATTTAGGCACAACACCTGATGTGAAGCATCACATCAAACATGTTCTAGGTTGAACCTCGGTGTCTCGGCAAAAGAGGAATTTAGTTTAAAACTCTGGAATGGAAGGAGACAACACGTGCACCTTGAGAGGTACTAGGCCTCAAAACGTTTAGCTGCTCCTTCACATGTTCCTGCTGATTTCTCTGGAGCAGAGTTGGGCCTCTGGAGCTGCTCGCTTCATTCAGAATGATGTCAGGATGGACGTGTGGGTGGGGTGGGGGGATGCTGGAGGAAGAAGATTGGCTGTGCTGATCCAGATGTGATGTGAAGGAGGTTAAAGGCTCTGTCTTTATTTCCCCCATGCTTTCTCCAGTTTCTCCTGTGAAGGCACAGGTCACCGCTTGTCCTTCCTTTCCATCCTTCTCCCCCGTCCAATCCAAAGGTGACTCCATTTTCTTGGGCCTTTTCCAAGCTCCAAGTTTGTTTTCACTTTTCAAGTGGAAACTCCCCTCATCCAGCATTCTGCCCAAAGCCCACCCCAGTCCTGATGTGTGCGACAGCATCCCACTGCTGCTTGAACTCCACAGCATGTTTGCACATCAGCTCAACAAGACAACAGCCGTGATAAATCTGCACCAGTTAAAGCTTCGTTGGACTGGTTCAGAGCTGCTTTCTCTGCACTGCTGTTGGCTTCTACACACAAGACATGAAACAAAGCATCGGCGCACGGCCTGGTGAAGGCCAGCGTGAGATGGATGGTGAGCAGAGTAAACAGCAGGGGAACCTTAGAAGGCCACTCTCTGTCTAATCTATTAAAAAAACAGTCAGAATGACATTAGTTTTTTTTTTTTTTAAGATAACCACATAAATTAGGACAAGCATGGAGGAAATTTTTGGGAAAAAAATCAAGAAACAGTGACTTTGTGGCAGCTACTTGCAGAAAAACTGAGAATGTGGGAACATCATACTTGAGAATGATTTAGAAACTACTTCTTCCAGTTTAAAACCAGTTCAGTTCAATTTATTTCTATAGCACCAAATCACAACAGAAGTCGTCTCAGAGCACTGAACAGAAACATTCACATACATAGAAAAGACAACTAGACAAATGTATCTAAAGAAGAAGCAGACTGTGTTGAATCTTCACTTCGTCACAGTCTCCCATCCTGAGCAAGCACAAAGGAGACAGTGGAAAGGAAAACATTTTTATTTCCCTATCCTTGACATGTGCCAAGGACACATGTTCATTCAACCTTTATTTATACAGGTTAGTTAGTTTTACTGAGCCTCAGGGACTTGTTTACAAGAGAGACCTGATTTAAACAGAGTGATGACAACAGTGGACAATCATAAAGAAAGAAAACTGAGAAGAACGAATGAAAGAAAATGGTATTTTAAAAAATGAAACAAAAACATCTAGATTATGTTTTTTTCCAGGAACTTAACAGATGTTTGAAGCCACTCAGAGAGGTCAAGGTCGAGAGCTTCAGATCTTTTCACAAGATATTCCAGGAAACAGGAGTGAAGTAGGAGAAGAGCCTTTTGTCTAGATCAGTCCTCACACAGAGAGGGAGGACTATCTTTATCTATTTACATCAGTCTTTCTTCCAATAGGGGGTACACCTGCACCTACATCTGGACCTGCACCTACATCTGGACCTGCACCTACATCTGGACCTGCACCCAGACGCGGATGTACCATTAAGGCAAAAGAGGCTGTTGCCTGGGGCCCCCAATCAGCAGGGGCCCCGCCCCGGCCAGTCACCTACATCCCTAACATTGCTCCTGCTTGTTAATGTACGTTTATCATAAAAATAATTATAGTTACGATGAAAACAATCATTAAAAACACAATACAATATACGGTTGATTTCTGTACCCCCTTACTAAAATGGACTATTCCATCATGACATCACCCAAAAATCCAGGAAGTGCTGTATGCTTGAGCAGGAAGCGGGAAGACAGAGGAGAAGAAAAAAAGATGAAGCGGAAAAACGTAAAAAGCATAAAAAGTAAAAAGTGTGAAAAGACCAAAACTTATGTTTCTACACTACCAAAAGTGACAACGTTTTTTAATGGGTCTAAAATGTCATCAACGGCTGATAATGACGGGCGGCCCATAAAGCCTGAAATACACCTGAGCGTCCTCAGGTACGCCACTCTACGCGCGCATTTTGTGCGCATGTGTTTTGCTGCTATACTTCAGAAACTATCAGCTTTCAAACGCTCGCGTTCTCCTTGTTGTAATATGAGCAGCTGCGCACGGAGGGGACTCAACTGAGCTCGCTGATTGGTCACTTGCTGACACGCCTACTGAAATGATTGACAGCTTTCAGTCAGCTCATGTAGCTCGCTGAAGACCGCGGCGGTGTTCATGCGGTGTTTCTACTATATATGTTATAAAAAGTTCTCTCAGAAATAAAAATAATAACAGGGAGTGCTTTTCCTGCAGCACACAGCCCACCAGGGATATTTAAAACATCGCGCACCCAGGTAGGACCTGAATTCATTCATTTCATTCATGGAGTGAACGGAGGAAGAAGTGATTACTTGACTTTAGGCAAAAAAACAAAAGAAAAGGCCCGATCAGCGATAAAGAAGGGGAATTTATTTCATTTGTGTAACATACAAAACAGTCCGGCGCCGGGGAAGTTTATGGTCAGACACCGCGCATCGCGCACGGACGTAAAAAAAAAAGCTTTGCGCGTACATGCCCTGAGGGGCTACGCGGGGCTATGCTTTTGCCTTGACGTACGTACGCTGCGTAGGCGTATCGTGGGAACGCTCGAGTGTATCTCGCCCTTAAGTGTGGAGGAACCG
Source organism: Garcialebias charrua (assembly GCA_038048925.1). NCBI lineage: Eukaryota > Metazoa > Chordata > Actinopteri > Cyprinodontiformes > Rivulidae > Garcialebias > Garcialebias charrua. The sequence continues at coordinate 19,550 of JBBPBX010007951.1, forward strand.
GACAGCAGGATACAGGAAGAAGTGAATGGCGCCGAGGCAGTGACTCAGGACGAAGATAAAGACGAGGAGGATTCACAACAAGATGAGGTAAGAGTTTTAGGAATTATTTTCTAGGTTGGGTAAAATAGATCCTGACAGTAATCAGCTGAGACGACCACTATTTTCATGTTTTCTTTCTGTATCAAAATATTAAAAGATATTCGACCTAAATCTTCTGACTCAAACGAGGAGAGAGGGGATTATATATTTTACCTACTTTAGCTGCTTGTTTATTATATTATTAAAATATACAGACTATACATTGAATAGAATAGATCTAAAATATTCCACAGTTATCTATTAATTTTTTTCCTCAACCATTTTACAAAATATTTGACTGTTAAAACTTCATCAGACTATCGTTGTTTTGTTATTTGGTCCATAGTCCCTTCATTAATTACATTACAAAGCACAACTTCTAGTTTTCAGAGTAATGCAAAAATGGTTTTTTTAATAATGACTGGTTTGCTTTGGACAGAAATGCCACTGTTAGTTTAAAACAACAGAATCAAAAGGCTAGGATTACTAAATTAAATTGTTATCTAAAATGTAAAAATGGATATAAATGAAAAGTGACATTATTTGAGTCATTTGGTTTACAGTCTGTGTAAGTTTTAAGGTTTAAAAAGAAGTCAAAACTTTCAGTCTTAATTATGGAAACTTGGATAAATGAGAGCCTTCACATGTATTAAATGTAATAATGTCTTCCAAAAAAGCTAAGTCTGGTCCTCTGGACATTCAAAAAACAAAACAAAACAAAGCAAAAAAACTGTAGAAACGTTTCGTCTTTCATCCGAAAGACTTCCTCAGTCTGAGAAGCTGTGTTCAGCTCAGTCTTATAAATAGCACCCTCCCACAGTGGATCAACCAGTTGGCTGATGACAGCCGAAACCAGCTGCTCACATGATCAAGGAGGACCATCAGCCTGACGATGGATCGTTAACACCCTGATGGTTGTTTGCTATTCACAGAGGGCTGAGTGATACTAGCAATAACAGCATTGTAAGTGGGGGACAGTTGAACCCGGAGGCCTCCACCTCTGTTTAATGATGGACGGTTTCTTTTCACAAAGATGGCCTCCTTTACTCCTCTCTCAAACCATTGTTCCTCTCTATCAAGGATGTGAACATCTTCATCCCTGAAAGAGTGACCGCTGGCCTGGAGATGAGTGTAGACCGCAGAGTCCTGACCTGATGATGTTGATCTTCTGTGCTGGGCCATCCTTTTGGCCAGTGGCTGTTTAGTTTCCCCGATGTAAGACTGATCACAGCCCTCCTGACACTGAACAGCATACACAATATTACTCTGTTTGTGCCGGGGGACTGGATCTTTGGGATGAACCAGTTCTTTGCCGTAATGTATTTTGGGGTTTAAAAGCCACTGGGACGTTGTGTTTAGAATGTCCAGAGGACCAGACTTGGCTTTTTTGGATTTTTCCACCTGGATTATTGAGCATGCATCAGGGTAATAATGTCTTATTTTTCCTTTTATTTCCTCCAACACTAACATATTTGTTGTTTTTTTCAGATGCAGTCTTTAAACATGCATCATTAAAGACCAGAAACAAGACAGAAGACAACTTTCATAGAAGTCCAGCTGAATAATCAAGGTAATTCATGATCACTTAATGCTGTAAAAAGTGTCTCATGCCTGGACATCTTGCTGTTCATATCGAGCCAGTGTGTGAATTCATCTCAAAGTACCACATCTCAACTACACACACTCACTTTTTCACATTGATCTAACAACTGTTCCCTGTTACAGAATATGTAATATAACGTTAAAAGAATTAAAGTTGTGAAAATCTTCTAATTTAGGAAAATATATTTCTACTGTATTGCTCACATCTACCCTCTCTATTCGTTTGTGTTTATTTAGTGTTGTTGAATTTTGGTGTAAGACTTGATTTAGAGCCTTTTATTGCAATAATAAAACATGTTTTACAAAAAGACTTTAAAGAGAGAGAGAGAGTCTTTATTGTCACTTGCACCGCATGTGGTACATGTGATGAAAACTAGATTATGTACACAGGGTCCCAGTTACATCCAACAACAAATGCAAGAGAAAAACAGTAATAACATCTAGAATTAACTAAGAAAAACATCAACTAGTAATACACTAAGCCTAATATAGTGGAAATAAACAGCAGCACGAACATGAGTTTGTATGAGCAGATGGTCACAGATGAACACAGCAACAAGAAAACAGATCAGCATCAGCATGATGTGATATTTTGCAGTGTTTATTTTATTTATTCATGAGTCTAACAGCCTCAGGGTAGAAGCTGTTCCTCAGTCTAGTGGTTCTACATTTGATGCTCCTCAACCTCCGTCCTGAGGGGAGTGGGGCAAAGAGTGAGTGTGCTGGGTGAGTGAGGTCTTTCATGATGCAGGTGGCTCTTTTCCTGCATCTGGAGGTGTAAATGTCTGTGATGGTGGGGAGACTGACTCCAACAGACTTCTGTGCAGCCTTCACCACTCTCTGTAGAGCTTTCCTCTCTGCAACTGTGCAGCCTCCATGCCACACGTTGATGCTGGAGCACAGGATGCTCTCCACTGCACACCTGTAGAAGGAGGTGAGAACTGGGCTGCTCAGACCAGCTCGTCTCAGCCGTCTGAGGAAGTAGAGTCTCTGATGACCTTTCTTGATCA
>JBBPBX010007951.1:28242-38776 GCA_038048925.1 Garcialebias charrua
AGAAAAGCTTTACAGAGAGTGGTGAAGGCTGCACAGAAGTCTGTTGGAGTCAGTCTCCCCACCATCACAGGCATTTACACCTCCAGATGCAGGAAGAGGGCCACCTGCATCATGAAGGACCTCACTCACCCAGCACACACACTTTTTGACCTACTCCCCTCAAGCAGGAGTTTGAGGAGCATTCAGTTTGGAGCCACTGGACTAAGGAACAGCTTCTACCCTGAGGCTGTTAGACTCATGAATATCTAACCAGAATAATCATTGTGAAAAATCACATCATGTTGCTGCTGATCTGTTTCATGTTGCTGTGTTCATGCGTGCTCATCTGCTCACACTGCTCACACAGACTCATGTTCGCGCTGCTGTTCGGTGTAGTGTTTATTGTTTTTATGCTATACATGTACTTGCAGTGGGCAGTCCCTTAACTAGTGTGGTGTGGTGCAGAACCAATGGGTCCAGACAGTGGCAAAGAGCCATAAAACAGAGGTTGGTCCCAAGGGCAGAAATCCCTCCTCATTATTGGGGTGTCATAGCCTGGCCCTCGCCTTCCTGCACAGCTCCGCTCAATTCTCATTTCCCTTCACTGCTCAGTCTGGGACTTCTCCCATAGACAACGATTTCTCCGGCTGATTTTTGACCGGACCAATCAGAGAACAGAAGGGGCGGAGTTTTTGGCCCCTAACCCACGCCCCCACCTGTCCCAGCGCGCAGCCAGCGAGCATTCGCATGTTCTCATTCAAAGCGATGCAAAGCGATGCAGGACTGTTTTATATGTGACACAAATGTATTAAATTCCCCTTCTTAATCCCTTATCTGGAGTTTTCTTTTGTTTTTTTGGCCAAAAGTCAAGTGATCGCTCCCTCCTCCTCCTCCTCTCCCTCCGCTGATGAGGAAATGCCTCAGGTTGTCACGAGAGAATTAAACTCGGGTTTTACGTTGCTGCCCGAGTCCCATCAGATTTTCTGGTCTTCTGGTGTGCTGGACCAGCGATCCATGGTTTTATTTTATTTTTTTAGAACGTTTTATTAACATATAAACACAGAATATGCAGCGGCAGGCTGCAGCGAGAGAAAATGCAGCAGGAGGCGGAGCAGATGTCAAGTTCAACAGACCACGGGGGAGCAGCCATATATGGCTCTGAGGGGGAGGGAGCAGAATGCTTTTCCCTGTTCAAAATTTTTCTAAGATCCAATGGTTTTGTTCCTCAGCAGAGGCCACGCCTCCAGCAAGAATCGGTTCTCTATGGAGAAAGTCCAGACCCTAGTACGAAGCGAAGTGAAGGACAAGGGTCTGGTTTTAACCAGGCTAGAGGTGTCAGTAAACCAGGAGATTTTTAAGAGCAATTTTTGAAAAGGTAAGATACAGTCAAATGTCAATTTTATTTATATAGCACATTTAAAAGCAACAATGTTTACCAAAGTGCTGCAAACTAAGCAAACAAAATTTACTGAATCTATGTGAGAATTGTTCTTTTTTTAATTACATTTAACATGCATACAGACTGTTTCCAAATATAATTTAGCTAATCAAAATCCACAAACCCATGTTTTTAATGTTATAATATGATGTGGGATTCAAATTTGCACAATATTTGTAAATAATTTGAATAATCTACAAACTGACATTTCACAGAGAGAACACAGTGAGGGTTTTGAAGAGAAATAAAGGTAAACAGATATGTTCAAACAAATTTACCTCTTTTAGTATTTTTTATATATAATATTAACAGTACTGTATATGATAATAATAATAATCATAAATAATAGTAATAATAATAAGTAATAATATAATACAAATTGAACTAAAGCAGCAGGAACAGTTAATCAAAATCAGACAAATGCTGAAACAGGATAAACTCCTGTGGCCGCTGATCAAAATTTTGGCACAACACCTGTTTCATTTTCTACAGGTGAGGCATCTGTTGGTGTTTTTTTTTTTTACCCCAGCAGGCCAGGTCACTGTTCTTATGCTCATCAGACTTGTCTCTCCTTGCCTGCTCCTCCCTTTTCCTTTGCTCCTGTCCAGCTAACTTTAACATCCTCCACGCCTTTTCCTGTCTCTCAGGTGATGGTCAGTCAATGAGCATCCTTCTGCAGGTTCATCTTCTCTGACTGCTGTTTTTATATTATTCTGCCAGATTATATACACACTGCATGTGCTTTTCAGTTCTTTTTCATACTTCTTCACTGACAAATATATTATTTAACTTATGAGCACCGCTCTCGAACTTCCTTCACTGACATGTGGACAGCTGTCAGGCAGTCATTGAGGGACATGCCTCAAAACTAGCGATATTCTGAGTGGTCAGCTCATGGACCACAGGCCAGTGAGTCCACATGGGTGACTTTTAATTTGGATCAATCAGTGGCCACAAACTTTAATCTAAAGGGATTGACAGAAAACCTGACAAATTGCATCATGTGGTGGTAACCTCAAAACAATAGGCCCCCCAACACTGTAGGCCCCTTCAGTCCAGGTAAGCTTGTGCACAGTGATGGGAATGGTTCCACTAATCAGAAAACAGCAGAACTAACTTTCTGGTTAGCAGATTAGCATTTTTGCTAACTTTGAAAACCTTTAACAAAATAGCTTCCGCTAAATTTAATTCCAATAAATTTATTTTTGTTTCATTTTTCAAGACAGTTCTCCATGCTAAAATAACACTGGAGAACACACAGAACAATGTGATGCTTGCAGAGTTGAGTGGGGTTAAGCACCACTTGGGGATGTCACCAAACCTGGTAGTGCTTGTTTCCTCCTCATATCTACTGCAAATGGTCTCTGACTCATGGTCTCAGTTTGCAGCCAATAACAGAAACTAACATACAAAAAGAAAAAAAACTAACATGCCAAACCAAACTAGAATGGGAAAATAATATGAAAAAACTATTTTCACACTCAGAAACACAAGCAGTCAGAAACTTTGCACACACAATTCCTACCCAGCATACTTCAAAAGTTAATGCCTTAGTGTTAGCTTCTGCTATTACTGCTTCACTGAAGGTTCTTAAGGACGTTGTTGAAGCATTGGATGCTAAGGATTATTGCGCTGCACTTTTCTTAGATCTGTCTAAAGCTTTTGACACTGTGGATCATAACATCCTGTGTCATAAGCTCTCAGAAATCGGTTTCTCTGATCACACCATTGGCTGGTTTTCTAATTGTCTTTCCGATCGGAGGCAATGTGTTCAACATAACGGTACTTCTTCCAGTTATTTAACAGTCAACAATGGTGTACCACAAGGCTCAGTCTTAGGACCAACCCTCTTTACAATCTACATAGGTAATGTAGGTCAGAGAATCCCTGATGCATCCTTACATTTCTATGCTGATGACACAGTTGTTTATTGCCGAGCTAAAACAGTTCCTAAGGCTTTCCAGCTTTTGCAATCATCCAATCAGATTTGTTCCATCTCAAACTTGTCTTAAATGCTGATAAAACCCAAAGGGATGCTTTTTTAAAACAGGAAGTCGGTCCCAGCAGTTCTTCCTCTGATTTTATCCTCAAATGGTGTCCCTATTGAGTTTGTTGATTCCTATAATTTGGGTATCCTGGTTGATTCACATCTCTCTTTTAAACTCCACGTGGAAAACCTAGTAAAGAAACTGAATGTTAAACTGGGTTTCTTTTTTAGAAATAGATCATGTCTAACTCTGAATGCTAGGAAATGCCTTGTATCTGTGACTTTCCTTCCCTCCACTGATTACGGTGATATTATCTACATGAATGCTCCTACAAGCACCCTGCAGATGTTGGATGCTGTCTATCATGGTGCTCTAAGATTCATAACTGGCTGTGATTGCACCCTGTATTCACTGGTTAACTGGACATCATTAACCTCACGCAGACTCTTCCACTGGTACATTTTCATCTTTAAATCACTTCTTGGTCTGCTGCCTTCATACATCTCCTCCTACATGTCTTTGCGTGAGTGCAGCTACAGCGTGCGCTCTCAGGACATGATCACCTGCAGTGTTCCCTCAGTGAGGACTGAATTTGGCAAAAGGGCCTTCTCCTACTCCGCTCCTGCTTCCTGGAATATCTGAAGCTCTCGACCTTGACCTCTCTAAATGGTTTTAAGAATCTGTTGGGACTCCTGGCAAGAACCAATGCAGACATGTTCCTGTTTTTAGTTTTCTACATTTGCCTTATAATCTATCTATTTTGCTACTTTGACATCTTTTTTAACTTGTTAAAATAAAAGAAATCTGTATGCCTCTCTTATGGTTGTCTATTGTTGTTGCTGTTGTCATCATTCTTTGTTGAAACCAGGTCATCTCTTGTAAATGAGTCCTCGAGGCTCAATGGGATTAACCTGCTTAAATAAATGTCGAATGAATTACCTCTTTAATGGTTTAGCATGAGCAAATAATTTTTTTCATTAGCGATTTAGCAGTTAGCAAAGCTAACTTTTGTTAAATGTGCCTACTAGGGGTGTAACGGTATGCTAAAATTACATTTCGGTTCGGTTCAGTTTCAAGGAGGGCTCAGTGCGGTAAATTTTTGCTACAAAAAAGGTCAAAATAAAGACTTACAAAATGTTTATTTTGAAAATATGCCAAGTGAAAAAAACAAGTTTGTATAAAAAATTTTTTTTTAGATTCCCTGATTCTTCAGGGAATTGAAAAAAGACTTAGCTGCATCTAAGCTGCTCAGCTCTCGGTGACATCCTCAGACTGCAAACACAAAAAGCTAATAAAAAAAAAGAGGTAATAAGATTATAATTTTAAATTTTAAAAAAATTGGATCACAATAATATAATAACGTTACCGCTTCTTTCATGGTAATCATTTCTGTTATGAGGTGGTTGAATCTCTCGCTCATCATCAGGGCAGGGCTTTAAATTTGGGGTCGGGCTTGTTGACGATCAGTTTTAGCTTTTTCATAAAGTGCTGCTACAACTTTTTGGCTGAAGTGTTGACGTGATGGGATGTCATAGGCAGTGGAGCTCAAGAACTTTATCATATGCTTCAAGCTGGCACATCATGATCCAGAGCTTTAAAAACTCCTACAGCTTGTGTTATTGCTTTGGACCGATCTGAATTACCTGATAAAGGATGTTTAAATACTGCCGTTATGGGTCTTTGAACAAACTGCTTTTGTTCCTTGTAGAAGAGACGTTCACATTCGGATGATGTCGTTTCAAGTGCGTTAACAAGTTAATGTGTTGCCTGCTGCTGATTCAAATCTTTGTGAAACAACGTCGACACACAAGCTCTGGATTTGCACTTGTCTTTTCCCATTGTTGAGTTTTAACAAAGAAAGCCATAATGTTCCCAAACAGGAGACTGCAATGAGATGAAAGGGTCTCCTGCTATGTGTGCTGCAAGACCACAGCGCTGTGCTGAAACACACTTAGGAACTTTAGTTCCATGGCACATAATCTCCCATTAATAAAAGTTAATGAGTGGAAAAAAATAACCGAAACGATATGCACGTGGACCGAACCGAGTGTGCTGTACCGAAAGGGTTCAGTACACCCACATGTACAGTCACACCATAGTGCCTACCACTGTCTGTGCATTAAGGAGGCCCAGAGTACAGTGTAGATACCACAAAATATCCAATCAATAATCTATTCCATGAACACGTGATTGCATTGTTCAGCATGTTTAACAAATCCCCAAAATACTCTGCTGTAAAATGTCCAATAGGTGAAGAAACCCACAAAACAACCAAAGAATGAGGTTATAAAATGTTACAACTTCAGAACAAAGATGCAAGAGTGGTAGGGCTGAACGATTTTGGAAAATAATCTAATTGCAATTTTTTTTCTATAAATTGCAATTGCGATTTAAAACGCGATAATTTTTTTTTAATATCTTCTCAAGTATTTTTCAACAAACAGAAGCAATAAATCATTCTGTTTTATAATAAACAATGTCAGATTTATTTAAAGCAGATATTACAATATATATATTTTTTTTCTTCTTTCGGCTTTTTCCCTGCGTTAGGGGTCACCACAGCGATCTAGTCGCATGAAGATTTGGCAGTTGTTTTTACGCCGGATGCCCTTCCTGACACAACCACAGATCACCGAGCGACCACAGCCCTCTGTGTGGAGCAGAAAGCTGATATCTAGGGTTCCCGGGGGAGCAGATGGTGTGGGTTAAGGCCCTTGCTCAAGGGCCCAGAGTGGGGCAGATGAGGGTGGAGACAATTGTGTCCGCTTCACTTATCCCACCCACATCTTTTTGATGTTGTCGGTACCGGGGCTTGAACTGGCGATCTTCCGATCACAAGCGCACCTTCTTAACCTCTGCGCCACCACTCCCTTAAAGCAGATATTACAATAAAGCAAACAAATCTATGCCTTTTCTTTTCACCATTTCTATTTTTTGTTGTTTCATAAACATAATAGTAAACATGTTATGTGAACTTCCTAACTATTGTCTGAACTTCACATGACAATTAGAGTCAGAGTCAGAGTCAGAGAGTCTTTATTGTCATTTGCACCGCATGTGGTACATGTGATGAAAACGAGATTATGTACACGGGGTCCCAGTTACATCCAACAACAAATGCAAGAGAAAAACAGTAATAACATCTAGAATTAACTAAGAAAAACATCAACTATTAATACACTAAGCCTAATATAGTGGGAATAAACAGCGGCACGAACATGAGTTTGTATGAGCAGATGGTCACAGATGAACACAGATGAACACAGCAACAAGAAAACAGATCAGCATCAGCACAATGTGATATTTTGCAGTGTTTATTTTTTATTTTATTTTTATTTATTCATGAGTCTAACAGCCTCAGGGTAGAAGCTGTTCCTCAGTCTAGTGGTTCTACACTTGATGCTCCTCAACCTCCGTCCTGAGGGGAGTGGGGCAAAGAGTGAGTGTGCTGGATGAGTGAGGTCTTTCATGATGCAGGTGGCTCTTTTCCTGCATCTAGAGGTGTAAATGTCTGTGATGGTGGGGAGACTGACTCCAACAGACTTCTGTGCAGCCTTCACCACTCTCTGTAGAGCTTTCCTCTCTTCAACTGTGCAGCCTCCATGCCACACGTTGATGCTGGAGCACAGGACGCTCTCCACTGCACACCTGTAGAACGAGGTGAGAACTGGGCTGCTCAGACCAGCACGTCTCAGCCGTCTGAGGAAGTAGAGTCTCTGATTACCTTTCTTTAGGTAAATTAGTAAATAAATATAAAAAATTAGATGTAAAAAATGTACTGTTTGAAGTTCAAACAGTTCGGTCAGTGATCCCTGTCGGCTGATACTTTGCTTACTTGAATTTGAAGCACTGGTTGTTGTCATTCTAGCCATGCAACCATCGTAAATGTCTTTGTGGTGTGTTTTTTTAAAAGTGTTGATAAAGATTTGTGTCACGTGACCAGTCAAAATGCAGCCTTCGCGATTAGAAAATCTCATTTTATCATATTGCAATATTATTGCAAATGCAATTAATTGTTCAGCCCTAAAGAGTGGTCCAAAAGAACTGAGCAAATGAACTGTACATCGTTTTGTGTTTTACAGTATGAGTTTCTTTTCAATCACAGCAAGACAAATATATCAGTTGCAATCAGAATTATTCAACCCCTCCCATAAAAAAGTTTCAATGATTTATCAATTAAAGTTACTTCAAAGAGTCAAGACAAGAATGTGCTTTGGATGAATTATTTATGAGTTTAGTGATCCATAGAAGCAACAGTGAAAATGCATGATGTGGTATTTGTGCAACATTGTGAAGCAAGGCATGTCACAAGTCTTCAACCCCTACACAGTATTGTTATTTTTAAAGCTGTTTTGACAGTTTTTCAGGCCCAAAATGGAGTTGAATCATAATCAAGCATTTGGGAAGTACAGTACTAGATAATGCCTTCATTTGCTTCAGCTGTGATGTGTAGAAATAATCTCCATCCATGAAGGTATTAAAGTGAGTTGCAATGATGGGAAAGACAAATGATCTTCCAGAAAAACAGTGAGATTACTGTATTTCATTACCCCTGAAGGACTTTGGGTATAACAAATTTACCAAAAATGTTACATTCCAAGAGACACCATTGGGAGCATTATAAGAAAGTTCACAACCTGCAAACCTGCCTGGCTGTGGAGGAAAGCCGAAAATTTAGTCAGAGCAATTAAGTCAGGACAGCTAAGAAAAACTTGTGTGACTGCAAGACACCTACAGGATGACATGACGACGGCTGGTACAAGGGCTTCAGTGGCAACCATAAGTCAAGCACTACATAACGAAGGTCTTCGTGCTCGAACTCCAAGACACACTCTTGACCACAAGGAACCTCAAAAGTCAACTAAAATATGCAAGGAGGATTTTGGATAAGTCTACAAAGTTCTGGGAGAGTTTTATGGACTGACGAAACCAAACTGGAACTGTTTGGACAAATGGACCAGTGGTAAGTCTGGTGTGTGATAGGCCAGGTTTATGATCAGAGGAATACAATCCCTACAGTCAAGCATGGAGGTGGAACATTGGTGATGTGGGAATGCTTTTCTGTGGCAGGAACTGATCCTCTTGATCATGTACCTGGCATTCTGGATTCCCAGAAATATCAGGCCATTCTGAAGAGGAACGTGATGCCTTCTGTCAACAAAATAAACCTCGGTGATCACTGGACTTTCCAACAAGACAACAATCCCAAGCACACCTACAAGTCAAATAAAGCTTGGTTGACAAAAAGATCCTGGAATATCCTGGAGTGGCCTTCTCAGTCACCAGATTTAAATCTAAATGAAAATCTTTGGTGGGATTTATTAAAGAAGGCAGTTGCAGCAAAGAAGCCATCAAACATCTGGAAACTTGTGCATGTGAAGAATGGACAAAAATTCCAGCTGAGAGCTGTAGGAAGCTTGTTGGATCATATCAAAACCATTTGATGGCAGTTATAAAAGCAAACGGATGCTCCACAATGTACTAAAGTTGGGAGTTGATTAATAATGCACACTCGCATTTATTAAACAGAGGAACAGCATATCCTGAAGCTGGTGCACTCATAAATCCCTAACCAGGATAATCAATGTAAGGGGTGAAAAATCACTGTAATGACACTTTAATTGGTGATATACGACTAATCTGTGCTGATGATTATCTCATGCTGCTGTTTTCATCCTTAGCCATCTTCTCGCTACAGACTCATGTTCGGGCTGCTGTTCAGACACTGGATTATTTTACATTATATCTTAGATCCTTATTTGTTTTACTTTATATTTTTGCTATTTTGGGGGTTTAATGGGACCTTGAGTACACAATTTCATTCCACCTCATTCATTCAACCTTTATTTATACAGGCTAGCCTCGTTGAGCCACGGGGACTCATTTACAAGAGGGACCTGTCTCACTCACACTCGGGGTCAATTTAGAGTTACCAATCAGCCTAACATGTACAAAATGTGATGCAAATGACATTAAAGAAACTTGAACCTTGAAAAGAGTAAACATTTTCACTTGAACTTCAGATGACTCAAATATGTAGGCTACCAATAAAAATGTTGTTGGCATTTTTGTCCTTATTGTCATCCACACTAATAAACTGTGTCTGAGGGGGTTGATTGCAACTGGTTGTGTAGATAAGAACTGGTAGTTCAGTGGGGATACAGAGGCTGGTGCCACATGGAGCCAGCAGCAGCTACTGTACACTGCACGCATGGCTACAACACAAGATAAAGCCGTGTCTGTTCTTACCCAGGAGCTCTTTGGGAACCTCTGCCACTTCGTCGCTCATTTATTTTATTTTATTTTATGGTTTGCTGCAGACAGAATCCAAAAATAACGAGAAGAAATCCACCAGCACATGGGATTCAAGCCACAAATATCCAGAGAAGGAAGAAAAAAAAAAAACGCGCGTGGGGTGTCAGGTGGTGCCTCTGCAGCCGGTGCGTGTCTCCCGGTTACAATGAGCTCCTCTCCTCCTCGCGTGGGCTCCGGACAACGTGTCCCCTCCAGACTGGACGCATGTTTCTCCCGGGTGAAACGGCGCAGTGGTCGTGGGTGCTCCTGCTCTGAGGTGAGGAAAACAGGCTCCAATCTGGTGAAATTATTGTCTGGATGAAAACAGCACAGATTGTGGACATCCCTCTTCCCAGACTGTGGTCCCACAGCCGGCGTTACAGGAGCAGCCAATAGAAGCCGGAGCCCCGCCCCGCTCCGTGACGTCACAGCCGGCGTTACAGAAGCAGCCAATAGAAGCCGGAGCCCCGCCCCGATCTGTGACGTCCCAGCAGGCGTTACAGAAGCAGCAAATAGAAGCCGGAGCCCCGCCCCGATCTGTGACGTCACAGCCGGGGAGAGGATTACCTTCTGGGGTTGAAGGGGGTGGGTGGTGGAGGGGCTGACAGAAAGGTGCTGATGGGAACCAGTGACCCCCAGTGGTTGCAAAACAAGTCTGCAACCTTTATGATGAAAAGAGCCATTTTTAAACCTTCATTCTCTAAAAGTTAAAAGTGTTCAGAGCCGCAACAACCTGTTACACTGTGGTTATCAACTGGTGGCCCACGGGCCACTTTAGGTTTGGAAGAGACGTTTGCGGCCATGAAGGGGTGGCTGAAGCTAAAAATATCCAATG
>JBBPBX010007951.1:45427-63839 GCA_038048925.1 Garcialebias charrua
ATAAAAGCTATGCACACAAGCCTTTACATTTTCAGAAATTACACTTTAAATAAAAACAAAACAATTGCATTCATTTATACATTCAAATAACCAACGAAAACAACAACAACAACAACAACAACAACAACAACAAGACCAAGAAACAGACTAGCTTTATGAGTCAGTTGACCTGAACAAATGACTGAAAGTAACAGCAGGTCTGGAAATGAAATAAAAACATGGTTTTGGGGCTATAAGAATATTTACAACTTATAGATACTGTAGTAGACAAAAGGAGTGTTATTACTTATGTTATAAAACCGAAAACCTAAACCAAACTTTTGGCTTGGTTTAGATGACACAAAATCAAAGTAAAAAAAAAAATCTTCTAATTTTTCCCTTTTTTTATATAGTTAGACCAAACATACCACTGGATAGCCTGATGTGTCTACATCTCTGTCTCATAAATAGTGTCATAGTTTGTACATTTAATGTGTTTTTAGTTATTGCATTTGTGTTTTAAAATGCATTAGGGTTTTGAAATGGCTTGAACTCTGAAGATTCAGCACTTCAATCATTCAATGCCTTGAGTGCTTTAAAACACGAGTCATCCTGGAGCATGCTGACAAACATTTTCTCATACACCTTGTGCGCTGAGGTGCTTCCGACGATGCGGCTGATCTTCTTGAGACCTTTCAGTAGATGGCGCGGCGCCCCCTGGCTGCGCAACGCCTTCAGACTGAGAGTCAGACCTTTTGCCAGATCCATGTTATGGTTTGAAGTTTTCCACAGGTAGAGAATCTGCAGGGCACGCTGCCTCTGTGGACAAGTGGAGACGACGGCCCTCACATCATGCTCTTGTACTTGAATCCCCGGCAGGCTGTTGGTCACCTTCATCAGGTCGTCAAGGGTGAGGTTTTCCAGCATGCTGCTGCGGGCGATTTTCCTCTCACAGTTGTTTATCCCTGGAGATACACAGTAGTAATGTTAACATAAGATAAAAATATATATAATCCATTTGCGTTTCGGATCTATACCTTGTATGATGCCAAAAAGCTTGTCCTTGTTCTGCTGCCGCCATAATCGCAGCAAGTGCAGGACCTGCTGCTGGGGACTGCAGGTCTTCTTCAGCCTCTCCAGGCTCTTGTGATCCACCTTCTGCCCAGGCAGGCTCTCTAGCAGCTTCTCCAGAGGAACTGAAGACAGACGCAGCGAGGACAGAGACTGGAAAACTGCTTCCTCACAGAGAGTCACATCTGCAAGAGTTATAGAAAATGTGCTTTAAAACCTGCAGGGTGGTACAGCTGCTACGGGCTGGAACAAAACGTGGCTGTAAGAATCTGTTCCTCTCAGTTCATAAAACATGCATTGGCAGTCCAAACAGGCACACAACACAGATTTTCAAGTGGACATCGTTACATTTGAGTACAAGCAGTAAATTAATGTTTGGGTTTAGTAAAGTTGAGATGGAGGAATTCTTGCTTCCAGGACTTAAAAAAAACAAACTATGAAATCATTGTAAAACCACGAGCATCACCTTTCCCCAACAGCAGAAAAGTAAACCACACACTTCAGCCTAATTTTAATCCAAACAAATCATAATCTGAGCTTGACCAATGTTTGGAAACAGTCAACAAAGTAATGCAAGGATAAAATGTCTCCAAAATTAGTTAACCCTGCATGTTTCTAAGGTAACTGCTGGAAAAACATTAGCAGGGTCATACATATCCACTTCATAAATGTCTCAAATGACTGGCTGCATGAATACTGGATGCTATTTAATATCGTGGCAGAATATGGCAATTTGTGTAATTCTGTTTTCCCTGTTCACATAGAAAACAAACTAAACACACCAGTTTTTTTTTAGTGACCAGTGGCCACTGGGAATTTCAGGTTCAGTTATTCATTTTCAGTGTCATGAAGCGGTTTTGCTTTTGACCTGGACCTTTTGCTGCAGCAGCTTATGCTAACTTGACAAAACCCTCTGAGCAAGTTCAGTTTCTGATTAGCGGAAACATGCTAACACGCCATATTTTAAATAATCATTGTCCTTGAGGAAAAAAAAGCTGCATAACAGGAGAGTTAATTATTTCTCTTTCCCCAAGTTCAACCATTTGACATTGGGAAATTTCTTCATGAAAGAAAATTCACTAGCATGCCCTAGTTTGTAGGGCATGCTAGTGATGCCCTCCTCCCCGACCTCTGGGTCGGGGAGGAGGTCCTGCCCCAAGTGGAGGAGTTTAAGTATCTCGGGATCTTGTTCACGAATGAGGGAAAACTGGAGCGTGAGATCGATAGGCGGATAGGTGCAGCATCCGCAGTGAAGCGGGCGCTGTACCGGTCTGTCGTGGTGAAGAGAGAGCTGAGTCAAAAGGCAAAGCTCTCAATTTACCGATCGATCTACGTTCCCACCCTCATCTATGGTCATGAGCTTTGGGTTATGACCGAAAGAACAAGATCTCGGATACAAGCGGCTGAAATGAGTTTTCTCCGCAGGGTGGCTGGACTCTCCCTTAGAGATAGGGTGAGAAGCTCAGTCATCCGGGAGGGACTCGGAGTAGAGCCGCTGCTTCTCCACATCGAGAGGAGCCAGTTGAGGTGGCTCGGGCATCTGGTTAGGATGCCTCCTGGACGCCTCCCTGGTGAGGTGTTCCGGGCATGTCCCACCGGGAGGAGACCCAGAGGAAGACCCAGGATACGCTGGAGGGACTATGTTTCTCGGCTGGCCTGGGAACGCCTTGGGATTCCCCCAGAGGAGCTGCTCCAAGTGGCTGGGGAGAGGGAAGTCTGGGCCTCCCTACTTAGGCTGCTACCCCCGCGACCCGACCCCGGATAAGCGGAAGAAAATGGATGGATGGATGGATGGATTAATCACTGTGAAATATCACATCATGTTGCTGCTGATCTGTTTCACGATGCTGTGTTCATTCGTGCTCATCTGCTCATACAGACTCATGTCCGTGCTGCTGTTTGTAATTATGTTTTTCTATTATATTAATGCTTAGTGTACAAAGTATTTTTAGTTGATGTTTTTCTTAGTTCATATCTTAGATGTTATGACTGTTTTTCTTTTATTTTTTATTGATGGATGTAACCCATAATCTCGTTTCATCACATGTATCACATGTGGTGCAAATGACAATAAAGATACTCTGACTCTGACACTGACTTGGTAACCATCTTTGTAGTCCCGCAATTTCGTGACTGATTCCTCATTTTTAGGGTTAGTTAAGCCATATTGCTTAAAGAAAACCTGGGTAAGATAGTAAAATGTTTCTGCCCGGATCACGTACAAAATTTATCTGCTCACCTTCCAGTGTTTGTACGGTAATGCACCATCCTATTTAAAAGAACTTCTCACTCCTCACTGTCCTTCCCACACTCTCCGCTCTTCCAACACCCATCTTCTTCTCACTCCCAGGTCTCGGTCTCGCACAATGGGAGACCGGGCTTTCTCCTGCGCTGCCCCTCGGCTGTGGAACGCCCTGCCCTCATATCTGAGGGCCCCACAGACCGTGACATGTTTTAAAAAAGGTCTTAAAACCTTTCTTTTTATCCAGTTTTTTAAATAATTAATTGTGCTTTTGTTTTTTATTGCACCCAGTTTTTTGAGTATTTTTCTGTATTTTGTGAATTTTAAGTTTTTGATGCAATCATCTGTGAGGCTCCATCCTCTTGGTTGTTCCTCTTCTTTGTTGCATTTATGGTTGATTTTTATCTTGATTTTATTTTTCATTGTAGCACTTTGAGATCTGTTTGATGTAAAGTGCGTTATAAATAAAAGTTATTATTATTATTATTATTATTATTATTATTATTAAAAAGCAATGCTGCACATAGACACTAATGTTATTACAAACCTCTGAACACGGTCTCCTAAACTGAGGAATAAGATGTTTATGACTTCTGTTTTTATTGTAACCTTGGCAACCTTGGCTCCATAAGCCACTTAAAATTTTAGTGATTAAAAAAGTTTTTATTTTTATTTATTTGGGAATGACTCATGTTAGTTCCTGTCAGCAAACCTTTGAGTATTGCCATGCTAATGTCTCCTAATACTGTACACAAATGTATTAATCAGTATTCATTTTCCTCTAAAAGATTTCCATCACAAAACCAACAGCATCAACAAAACTCTCTTTGCCAAAATTAGTTGAACAGTTTTTTTCCCCTTCCCCTGTAGTAATTTTGCTGTTAACCCATGCATCATACTTTGGGGGGGGGGAAATCATCCACACATATATTTTTGTCTGTGTTTTCATTTATTTTAGTGCAGTCAACAAACATTTCGTTTTTTCAGAAAAAGCTTCAAAATTCTTCTACTTTTTAATTTTTGTCAGAATTTTATCAAATATACTCTCATAACCTCACAATAACTTTATTTCATACTCATATTCCTTCAGGAAAAATTGACCACATTACATTTGCACTGTAAATACAATTTTTAATTTCATATTTATTATATAGAATAATGCACTGCTCGGTTTTATTTATTTATTTATTTTGCTTTTTACCCTTACTGCTAATTTTGCGATTTTAATTTTAGCGCACAAAGAGTTCCACCACTCATCTCAACTGACAACATCATTTTAGTTTGGATGTAAAAAACTAAATGTTCACTTGTAATGTGCACAAGTGAACATTTAGTACTTAAAAAAGCTTAACATGCATGCAGGCTGCAGAATGAAACGCTCCACAGGTGACAACATCTGACTGCCGTCAATTTATCTGAAGGCCGGTCGCCATTACCAAATATTTCTGGGTTGGTACAGGCAAATATATATGTAAAAAAATAAAATAAAGCATAAGGTTATCGATTTCCCCCTTAATGAACATAGTTATTAAGGATCATGAAGATAAAGGTCGATACAAGGCTTAATAGTAAATAATAAATATATAAAATTACACCATTATTGTGTCTGTCTTTCTTGTATTTAGTAATATCTATTNTAATGAAATTCAAATAAATAAATAAATACTCTTTCAACTTTCTCTTTCAACCTTGCTCTCGACTGAGGCAGTCGCAGCCCTTCCCTCTCCCGTCCTTCCCCCCCCCTGCTGCTGGCAGCTCCTCAGCTAAGCACCTCGAACGCAAATTAAGATGGATTGGAGGTTTGGGCATTCGATTCTACAAACAAGATCTCTACAGAAGGAACGGCACAAGGGGAGCCTTCCCACCCTCACAGAGTGACGGAGGATACGCCATGGATTCCGCCATGGATTCCGTGGATTCCTGGGAGTGCTCTGTGGAGGTGAAGAATCTTGGATTATATTGGATTATGATGGCAGCGCTTTGCTTTTTTTGGCGTTTGTGGAGCACTGGTCTATCGCAAAATGAGGGAGACTTCAGCAGGTCTTAATGCCTGGAGCACCCGACGTCTGGTCTGTGCCGTGACCTCGAGAAATCAGCTGTTTGTGAGCTTATCCAGAGGGTGAAACAGCTCTCCCACGGATTTGGACTCTGGACGCTGTGGTCAACATCAGAAATCAGCTGTTTGCGAGCTTATCCAGAGGGTGAACAGATCACCCTCGGATTGGGACTCTGGTCAGCTGTGGTCAACATCTGAGGTCAGAGCTTGGATCAGTGGAAAAAGTCCCGAATTGGATCACTTTGGAACAGAATCGCCCTTACAGACTGAAGGCCACAGAAATTACAATGTGTGCCTGATGTGAAAATATTTGTGAATTCTTATCGGACTCCCTTGGAAACAACCTTGGAAAAGGCTGGATATCTAATTTCTCCTGAGATGTGCTTACTGTGGACAAAATAGCTGCTGTCTTGTCTTGTCATGGACAGATCCTCCCTGCCTCAGTCTCTCTCTCAACATGCAACATGTAACTGTCCTTATGTGCTTATGGTATGGTTTTTACTGTGTCATGCGGTGTCTTGCAGACAAAATGTGATACATTTTTTTTAATACTAATGCTGTAACCCTCACGGTTCCTTACCTTTTTTTCACACCTTTGACCTTCATCCCGAGACGGATGAGAGAGGCCGCGCTGAAGAACATGTCATGTGTTTTGAATAAGCAGGAGCTTTACATTCTCTACCCCTCTTCTGGATGACTGTATACATAATCACGTTGTAATTGGTGAGAACTGGTGCAATGTTAATAAAAGCTCTTGTATCTTGTATTGTATTGTATCTTGTAATAGTAAATAATAAATATATAAAATTACACCATTATTGTGTCTTTCTTGTATTTAGTAATATCTATTGCTCTTTAAATTTACTACAATGAAACCATGTACATCTTACATTGGTGTTGACCTTGTGACGACCAGTACCAGAACCAAGAACCACCATTCCCATCAGTCTGAATCGTTAACTCCACATGTTCCTCTGCACCAAACTGCCCAAAGTTGCAATTTTTGCAGAAGGAAATGTACATGAAACATAATGAGCATGTGCATCAATATGTTTCCAGTTTGATAGGCTGGACAACTATAATTTTAAAGGTTTCAAACTAGACAAAAATAAACTTTATTTTTTTATTTTGCAGTCTGTTGGCGTTCGATGTAAAGAGGATGCTGATCACATTTCTCGGAAGCCTTAATTGTGTGATTGTGGCTTTCTCATACTTAGTCAATCCCCATCTCAATAACAATAGGAATCGAGTTGCCTTCTGTTTCAAATTTGTTGAAAATGTGCAGAATTATCTGTAGACAGTTTGTGGTTGTGCACGTCAAATAAAAAACAATTTGTTAAAGAATATTTGAGGAAAGCATCAGCATTCCTGATGGTTAACAGCTTTGTGTGCTACATATTCTGTCTTTACTAGAGTTCAGATGTATGTAGTGTGTGTGTGTGTGTGTGTGTGCGTGTGTGTGTGTGTGTGTGTGTGTGTGTGTGTGTATGTGTGTATGTGTGTGTGTTTGAGTGGGGGGATTGAGGTTTCCCCTTTGAATTACATTTCAGTCCATGTCATAGTTTAGGGCTGAGTAACAAAGCCTAAAAGCTGGTTGTGTGCCTCATTTTGTCTTTGACTCAGTTTCCTCTGTTTCTGTGTTTGAGGATGTGACAGTTAAAACAGTAATTGATCCATCACGCTTCATTTTGAAAGCACCACTATAAATATACATTTCAACCCTGGCTTTTCATTCTTTCTCTCCAAGTTGGTTTTTTGAACTTCCAGGAAATAGGAAAAGAATGGAATCTGGATGACAAACCTGACCGAGGAAACCCCCTCAGCTTTTGGGAATGAAAATAATGTAACCATAAGATTGAAAAATAATCAGTTGGTGTGTGTCTGTCAGAGGGTAAGGGCTGGGGTTCATCAACTTCTTCAGAAGTTTCATCAAGGACTACAGTTGTACAGCAGCAGCCCTCACAATTCGCCATCATGGCAATCTTTCTCCTGGACTCCTGAAGCTAACAGTGCATTAAGCCTGGTTTATGGTTGACGCGTCGCATAGGGCGCGAGAGAGCGCACGGCCAAAGTGACGCAATCGTATAGTCCCCGCCCCCGCGCTTTGGCCCCGCACGTCGGCTCTGCGCGTGTCGCGCACCTCCGAATTTTTGAAGCTCCGCAAGCCTAGCGCACGTGCCGAATTGATTGACAGGTCGGGTGTGGACCACACCGACAGCCTTCACGCCAGAGCCTGCAGCTGTCTGCGCCGCTGTAGTCGTGGAAACGGCGTCGCGACGCATGGAGGAATGTTTTTTATGTGATACAAATGTATTAAATTCCCCGAGCGAGCAGAAAGCCATTTGTTTTTGTTGTGTGATTTCAAACAGTTCTTCTTCTACGGTAGATTTCTTCTTCTACACCTTTCTTGCAACATATGCACAGGTTTTAGAGGGTACTGCCACCTGCTGGTCCGTAAAAGAACAGCACTTTGCCATGCGCTGCCGGCGACACTATAAACGTATGAAGCCGCACGGCTCAGTGCACGCGCAGCGCGCGCGCTCCAGTCTGCGGACCAAAGCGCGACTATAACCGAGCCTTTAGGTGAGTTGAAGGGACTGTTTCCTTCAGCACTTATTTTGTACCATCCAGAGCCCAAACATCAGCATGTCCTGGAGGTGGATGCCTCTGATTCAGGAGTAAGTATAGTAAAAGAAGCAGTAGTAGAAAACTAGTAGGAATCGCACTACAACTATGGATTGTACTCACCATTTTCCGTACCCTGCAGATCCTTCTTGTGTTCCAGACGATTCCCTCACTTTGTAAATAAATAACTTACATTTACTTACCTGAGTGTGCAAGGCTCTTGCCCCCAGTGCTACTACTCTGGGTGTAAAATATACAACAAATAGGATACAAACCCTCAATGCATTTGTTATAAAGCATTACAACGCTGTGTTCTCACCATTATGGCACAGAGCCTGATGCTGTGGGCACTCCAGTGATGCCTTCTTGTCCTGAGGGCTGCAAAGGCTGTCTGACGTGGACGTGCCCCATCTGAGTGTCTTCAGGCCAAAATGTGAGCAGTTTCTGTGGGGCTGGCATGGCTCAGAGGAGGAGGCGCGGGAGGAGAAATAACCATCAGGGCAATGTCCACACACTGTGTCACTCTGTGGTGTACCTGGAAGACATCGAGACATATTCTTTCAAATTATAACTGTATTTTCTGTTGTTCGGTTCAGATTGTTTAAAAATGCCTTCAAAGGCTTTCAAAAATTATTTTAAAAATCATGGGTCCTACCCTCTGACAAAATTTGCTGTTAGCTTATCAACACGGTCAAAACAAATCTTTATTTTTCCAAACTGAGGTGATTCACAAAGCTATCAGCAAGGAGTAATATGTAAATCATATTTTTCCCCAAAACCCTCCTTCACACGATCAAAACTATTTCTTTAAATGGATAAATTATTTTTACATGTAGATATCGAGAAAAGTGCTTGAATAATAGAGCTAACTTCTTAGAAAAAGCATATTTATAAGCACATTTTTGCCATTTAAAATCTCAATATTATTGCGTGAACAACTCAAATGAGTCAAGTGAACCGAGTCATTTTAATGAGTGACTCAGAATAAAGTGAACCGAATTTTCCAACTTTACGTCACAGCACAGTGCGTGCCTTCTTTCATCTTTTGACATAAAAATGTAAAACCACAAGCAGATGTTCACATGATAAACATTTCCTCTGTGTCTAATGATGATGCATGTTAAGAACGTGATACATCATGCAGCATAAATGCTGAATTGAATTTTTTTTTCTTTCAATTTCCTCTAAATTTGCATATTAAACAAAACATTTTTGGTTTTTTATAACAGTTGAGTACCTTTAAATTCAATATTGTCATAAAATTGCTAATGATGATTATAGAAAGAAAATAAAGATAAAATTAAAATACCAAAATGCTATTTTGTTTTAATAATACTTGACAAATCTATGAATGAGTAGATTGTATGGTATGAATAAGTTGCTTTACAGTTTTTTTTTAAGTGTGTGTGTGTGTGTGTGTGTGGGTGTGGGTGGGGTCTAAAATCCAAATACACCAATGCCTTTTTAACCAAAATAAATGTATTTGGCTTAACACAACTCAAATAAATTCAACAAGTTCAACATGTTCTGAGTATGAATAAAATCCTCTGTAATCCAATCCAGACAATCACTTTTAATACATTTTCTTCTGCCTTATAATTTTTAACATATATCTTGAAAATTATACAAATCAAACAGATACATAAAAGTCTGGAAAATTTTAAATAAAAATAAAAATCATAAAACAATATTTGACTCACAATGTTTTATTGCAAACATAAAATGTTGATAAGAAATCATACCAGATTTTTGGAAAGAATCCTTTAATTCTAAATTTGATGGCAACATCACATCTAAAAAATGGATATATGTGCAACAAAAGGCTGTAAATGTAATTGATATAAATAATTAGCTGGAGGAATATTTTGTAACTAATTACGTTAACTGGCAACAGGTCAGTAAAAGGCAAAAAACAACAACAATGCAATTTAAAGAAGCTGAAGCCCTCAGAAGTAAAGATGGGCAAATATTCAACAGTCTGCAAAAATTGTATTTAAAAACGTAAGAATAATTGTAGAATGGTACTCAACAGAAAATTAAAAAGGCTTTGAAAATCCCATGGTCTACAGTGTATAATGTCATCAAAAGGTTTTACGAATTAAGAGAAATTACTATGCACAAAAGACAAGGCTAAAAGTGAATGTTGGATACATGTGATCTTCAGGTCGCCCTTCATTAACAACAGGCCTGATTCTACAACGGACATCAATGTATGGGCTCATGTACACTTGCAGAAATTAAGTGGTCTACCATGTAAAGATTTAGGCCTGAACACCATCTAGAAATGCTACCATTTTTTGGACTTCAGCAATGGACTGAAGCAAATCGAAAACTGTTCCGGGGTAAAATGCAGATTTTTATGACATTTACTTTATTCACATTTTAAATTGGCTTGAGTTTTAAAACCAGAGTTTGTATTCCAGAGATCCAAAACTCAGGACGTAAAAGGTAAGTGATTTTATTGGTGGGTCTCAACAGGGTACGAGGCCAGGAAGATCTGCAATACAACGAATAGGGTGAATATTTGGTTCTTAAAAATAATTCTTCATATACGGTTAGAAAGAAAGTGATGGCTCTTACTGAATGTTGTTTCTTCACAGGTTTGGAAGAGGTTGGAAGACTCCAGTTCTGGTATGCAGTGAGAGACTCCAGGAGTTAAGTGTACATATGATGGAGAGTGACAAGTGGGACCAGAGATGGATGCAAAGGCCTGTAATGTCCAAATACTCATTGCATGAAATGAAAAGTGAAGGTGTAGCTCCAAGTGAACAAAGGGAACAAACACAAGTTATGGCAGACTCAAAAATCAGGGAAAGGTTCTTAAAGGCAACAAGGTGATACAACGCTCAGGCGGAGAGTTATGGAAGATTCTCGGCTGAAATGCAGTCCTAGTTCATCAGGTCCTAAGCATCAGCTGCAGTTGATCAGCACACCTGTACTGTATCTCAAGAGCAGCAAGAAGGTGAGTAGTGGCAGAAGCAGGAACCAAAATCCTCAAAGTACCTCCCCCACCCCCCACAAGAACCATCTACTGTATTGGCGATCTGCGTCTTGCCTCGGGATGTGCTCAATAAAAATTTGTAATAAAGCTAAAATAATATAATTAAATAAAAAAAAAAAATTAAATCTAGGAATCCAGGACCTTTCCTCTGGGCCATACCTCACCAAATCAAAAAGGTACTGGAACCCTCTTGCTCTGCGGCATACATCCAGTATACGATGAACAGAAAAAACACTGATTATCGATGAGATGGGTGGGAGAGGGATTAGCACAGTGGCACAGTTGGTAGATCTGCTGCCTCTCAAGCAAGTTGCCCCAGTTCAAATCCCAACTGGGGGCCTTTCTGGGTGGAGTTTGGGAGGGGGAGGTCAGTAGGAGGATACAGGTGACACTGGATGATAGGTTACAGTTGTGAGACATAAAACTTAGGATGTATTCTCATAAACTGAGGTAATTTTAACTTGGACAGATCAAATTGGAGACTAGTTTCTTAGCTGTGTCCTTTAGTGAGATGTTGCATGTAGAGCCATATCTTCTGTCCAACTTTGTACTGGAGTGCCTCGGATCTATGTTGGTCTGCAAACCATTTGTTCTGTTTAGCAGTGCACAAGACAGCAGAATTGGTCTATCGCCATAATCTGCAGCAGTGCCAAAAGTGTTGTTGGACAGATGCTACCAATATGTCAGACTTTTGGCTAGGAAATGGAGGGGGTTGTAACCAAGTGAACCCTCAAAAGAAGATAAACCTGTAGCAGAAGAGGTTAAAGTGTTATGGTTATATTCCACCAAGTACCGTATTTTCCGGAATATAGGCTGCAGCTTTTTTTTATCATTTTTGCATGCCCTGCGACCTATATTCAGGTGCAATCTATTTATGGCTTTTTATAAAATAAGCTGATTTGTAATCATTTATTAACAAAAATTAAACTGAGACACACTCTTACAATAATGTCAGCTAACAAATATATTTTTTAGGTGTTTATCCTGCTAAAATTATTCATTTATTAAAGAAAAGTTCAGCTCAGACACATATTTGCTATAATTTTTATCAAACAAATAATTGTTTTTAAGTGTTAATCTTCTTAAAAGCCTTGCTGTGCGCTCCTGTGGCAGACATTTGCAGCAGAGCTAAACACGGTCCACATTTTGACGTAGGTGCGACCTATATTCCGGTGCGACCTACATTCCAGAAAATACGGTAAGATGCTTACTCCGTGAAAATGGGTTCTGGTGTATTATGCACCTCAAATCAGTCTAGAGTTTCTAGTTACATCACTCAGTTTGGCCATTTAATTTGGGACGATAGTCAGATGTGAGGCACCCAAGGACTCACAAAAGGACTTCCACACCTGAGATATGAATTATGTATCATGGTCAGAGAGGATGTAAGCAGGGAACCCATGGATCTGAAACGCCATGTTGGGTGATGAGTTGTGACGTTTCCATAGCAGTGGGTAACTTAAGGGAGTGGAGAGTGGGATGCAGGAGAGTGATGAAGTGGGCTGCTTTAGAAAATCTATCAAGGATTGTGAAAATAGTGTAACCTTAAGAAGGAGATAGACCAGTGATGAAATTGATAGCCATGAGGGACCAGGGATGACTTGATATGGATACTGGCTATAAAAGACCAGCAGGAGGTTGATTACCAGTTTTATAATGGGCACATATGGAGCAAACAACAATACGCAACAACAAATTATTTGATGTCTTGAGTCATCGTAAGCCACCAGAAATGTCTCTGAGTAAACACAAGCATGCTGTTAGAGCCAGGGTGACATGCTTCAGGAACAAATAGGCAACCCTGTGGACCAGTGCCTGGATCAAGCTCATCCTTCTGAGCCTCATGGATGATGTGTTCAATATCCTATGTCATGGCCCCCACAGTGCAGATTGAATTGCGTCAGCAGTCTTAGGAACATCGACGGTGGTAAACAGTTGAGTTAGGACAACAGGCTTAGTGTTCCGGGATCAGGGAAGGTAAGTAATTTTCATCTTTGAATCACTTCTTGGTTTGCTGCCTTCATACGTCTCCTCCTACATGTCTCTGCATGAGTGCAGCTACAGCGTGCGCTCTCAGGACATGATTACCTGCAGTATTCCCTCAGTGAAGACTGAACTAGGCAAAAGGGCCTTCTCCTACTCCGCTCCTGCTTCCTGGAATATCTTACAAAAAGAACTGAAGCTCTCGACCTTGACCTCTCTAAATGGCTTTAACAATCTGTTGGACTCCTGGCAAGAACCAATGCAGACATGTTCCTGTTTTTAGTTTTCTAAATTTGCCTTATAATCTAGTTGTTTTGCTACTTTGACATCTTTTTTGACTTGTCTGAATAAAAATCTGTTTGTCTCTCTTATGATTGTCTATTGTTGTCGCTGTTGTCCACTGTTGTCATCATGCTTTGTTGAAAACAGGTCTCTCTTGTAAATGAGTCCTCGAGTCTCAATGGGATTACAGTATTTTCTGGACTATAGGTCGCACCTTTATATAAGTCGCTTTGTCCAATTATTGTCAATAAATTGGAAAAATCCATAAACAGGTCGCACCTTTATATAAGTCGCATCTATTATGCGTCACCGCTACGCGTCAGCGCGTCATTTGCCCTGCTGAAAATGACGACCACAGAAGCATGCACGGAAGGACTTTTCACAAGATTAACACGGTAAAAACAATTATTTGTCTGCTGAAAATTATAGCAAACATGTGTCTTAGCTTAACCGTTCCTTAATAAATTCACGTAATGGTCAAATCTGCTGGATTTAAATTTTTTCGCTTTGAAAAAGTACAAGGAAAAACAACGAAGCTAACCGCGACACATTTACGTCTATAAAACATCAAATTTTATCTCAAATAACTCCAACAGCTAACAGTTTGTAAATGTACATCTAGTGATTACTTTCTGTAAGTTTGAAAAAAAATCTGCTGTGTGGTTTATGAGCTATTTGCTCAAACGTACAAGGAAAAATCAACTAAGCTAACCGCGACACATTTACGTCTATAAAACATCGAATTTTATCTCAAACATCTCATAAAGCTAATCAGTTGTAAATATCCATCTAGTGATTACGTTCTGTAAGTTTGATCAAAATCTGTCCTGTGGTTCTTGACCTATTTTGCTAACAAACACTGAGCTAACAGCAAAGTAGCTAGTTCATACCTCCAGAGCAGGAGGCCGGGCTGCGACAGACTGAGTCCGTCCAGAGGAGGCTCTCGTCGGACACATGAGGTGGGAACGGTTGGTGTACCCTAGCGGACAAAGGTGGTACTGCACCCCTAGCGGCCGAAAGTGGTACTGCACCATTTTTGCCAAAATGGAAAAACGGTCATATCTGAGCCAAAAATTGGTCTAAAAATATGGGGAAAAATCCATAAACAAGTCTCACCTCTCTACAAGTCGCAGGGCATGCAAATTTGGCAAAAAGGTGTGACTTCTGGTCCGAAAAATACGGTAACCTGCCTAAATAAAGGTTGAATGAATGAAAAGTAATAATAAAGTTTAATCTGGCAAAAAAATAAGACCCATTGAGCCTGTCGAGCATTAAAGGTCCACTGACATCATCTTACAAATTTGCATGAAATGATAGAAGATATGTATATTTTATCATTCAACTATGTTAGTTTTTATAAACAAAATGATAAATTTATGAAAATTCCTTTCAAAGTTGGATTAAAATTAAAAACCGCTTTTCTCTCTGAAAAATCTGACTACAAGCGAATGCAACATTTGTGACGTAGGGAGCAGGACCGTCAGTCTGCGTCTGCCATTAACGCATATTTATTTCTCATCCAGATCGCCTTTTTGTTTTTGTTTGTATAACTTAAAAAATGCCGGTTATGTTGCATTTGGGTGTTCTAACATCATCAGTGAACAAGTGAGCCTTTTCACGTTCCCAAAAGATGTAAGACCTTCGTCAAAAATGGAATAAATAAAGCTGCCTCCCCTCGGACTGAGCTCCCTGCTTCCTGAACAGGTAAGAGTCAAATACATACTGGTGCAGACCTAAATTAGAACCTGCTGTTTCTGCTCATCTAACTTCCTGCTTCCAAAACTAAAGACAAATAGCTCAAATCTTAAAGCTGCACTATGTAACTTTGTAATGCAGTCCGTAACTTTTCTAACAATATATTTTTAACATATTTCGTCACTATCTTCTGACAGACTGATGTTAGACAAAGTAATCTCTGAAAAAAACTATAGTCCCCTTGCTTCTCTATCAGCATTTATAAAAACACTAAAAACACAGAGTGACCCGTCCTTAACCAGCCAATAAAAACAGAGCTTGAATTTGAATCAGCCAATAAAAACAGAGCTTGAATTTGAATTTCAGCAGAGCCTCCCCCTCAGAGCCATATATGGCTCTGAGGGGGAGGGATCAGAATGCTTTGCCTGTTGAAAATGTTTCTAAGTTCTGCACTCTACAGAAAGTTACACATAGCACCTTTAACTTAGATTGATAATTTTGTTGTTTTAGTTCTTGTTCGCCATGAATATTTATAAGGGGCGTTCTAAAGACCTCCTCGCAACGTAACATATGTTGCATTCGGTTGTAGTCTGATTTTTCAGAGAAAAAAGCGGTTTTTAATTTTAATCTCACTTTGAAAGGAATTTTCATTAATTTATCATTTTGTTTGCAAAAACGAACATACCGTTGAATGATAATATATATATATCTTCTATCATTTCATGCAAATTTGTAAGATGATGTCAGTGGACCTTTAAGCCTCAGCATTTTGCAAATAACCCAGGTTCTTGCGTTCTGTCCGGACAATAAATGCTTCGTCAGATCTCTCAAGCACATGTCTCCACTCTTCTAATACCAATTTATTAACTAGTAACTCATGGATTCTGACATTATAGTTTGTCTTAGAAGGTGAGAGGTGATGGGAGAATACGGCGCAGAGGTGTATGTACTTTATCATCCATCTCAGAACATTGTGATAGCACAGCTCCAACTTCGCTGCCTGAAGCATCCACTTACAAAATTAACTGTTGGTTAGTATGAGACAGAATGGGAGCAGTAGTAAAGAGTTCTTTCAACTTATAAAAGGCTGAGTTGGTCTCCGGAGTCCATTCAAACCTTCCTAGTGTTGAAGTGAGCTGAGTGAATGGTGAAGCTGTCTGGCTGAAATCACAAATTGCCTGTAAACCTTTGCTAAACTCGGGAAGGGCTTTAGCCATTTCCGGACCTTGGGAATGGGCCATTTGGCAACTAATTTTATCTTTTCCAGATTCATCCTCATCTGTCCACTCAAATATGAAGCTGAGGAAAGAGAAGAGACATGGAACTCACACTTCTCAGCTTTGATGAAAGAATAATTATCTAGCAGTCTTTGAGTAAATTGGAAGTTTGTCAAGGTACACAAAAACAGACACTGAGAAAATCTCAAGACGTCATTCACAAAAGCCAGACAAACAGCTGGGGCTTTAGTGAGACCAAAAAGTACAACTAAATATTCAAAATGACTGAGAGGAGATTTGAATACAATCTTCTATTTATCAACTTCACGGACTAGGTGATAAGCATACTGGAGGTCCAGTTTTGTGAATATTTTAGCTGAATGTAAATATCTGAACACAGAGTCTATTAAAGGTAAAGGAGTTTTATTTTCTTGACAGTAATTTGGTTCAGACCCTGATAATCAATGCACTTGTACTCAGTGTTTCCCCTAGGTAACTTGCCATGGCGGGGTGCCCATCTCGTCCAGGATTTTTGTCAGGGGGGACATAGACACATCCTGAACTGTGCAGCTCCCTGTTTATACCAACAGTTTTTGGGGAGTGGAGAGACAGAGACAGAGCCGTGCGCTGTTTGCACTGACAGTTTTACAGTTTTGGAGCAGGGCAGAGAACCGAGACAGACACATCTCAGCTGCGCACTGTCTGTACCAACAGTTTTTTTGTGTGGGGGAGGGGGAGAGACAGCATGAGGGTTCAGCATGAGAGAAGAGGCTGCCTTTTCTTTTTAGCTAATGCACCTGTAAGCTGCTAGTTTAGCGTTATGTCAGGGGCATCGGTAGGCGGGGCACTCGGCTCTGTTGACGGGGTGGTGTGCCCCGCTTGTATAAGGGTAGGGGAAACAATGAATCTTATCTATATTTTCTAATAAAATAAAAAACAGCACCATCAGGAGATGTGGAAAGTGGGATTATACCAGATGCTAGAAAATCATCAATATAGCTCTTCATAGTTTCTTGTTCTGGGCCAGACTATTTATGAATTTATAAAGTCTGCTCGGAGGTAGAGAAGCAAATCAATGGCACAATCATATGGTCAGTGTGGAGGTAGAAAGAGAGCTTTCTTTTACCGAATGCCAGAGCCAGGTCATAAATGGTAGGAACTCTGGATAAATCTAGTTTATTAGAAGAGATGGTCTTGTCATTATGGAAGAAGACAGAATCTCAAAGACAATTAGCCAAACAATCTTTACTCCAACTTTCGATTCGTTTCGCAACCCAATTTATCACTTGGTTATGTCTAGAAGCCAGGCAAAACCTAAGACCAAATGGGAGGTGGGATCAGAAAAAACGAAACTCATGATGGTTGACAGAAATAATGAAGTGCCACTTTTCAGTCTTATGGGTGATGGTAGTGATGGTTTGGCCAGTGAGAGCCACAACAGACAATGGCTGTTACAGAGGGACCGTGGGAAGGTGAAGTTGATTGGTGAGCTCATGGCTGATGAGATTCTGCTTATATCAGATCAGTCAGAGCTTGAATGGGGAGAACAACATGCTTAGCATGAATTATAGTAAGAAATGTTAATCTCAAACCAGGAACAAGAATATTTACCCTCCAGTCTCTCCTGAAAAGTGGTCTCTGGCTTTTAACAGGGCAAGCAGTGATGAAATGTCCCAGTCTTCCACAATAAATACACTTCTTAGCCTTTATATGTCTCTGTCTCTCCTCTGGCCAGAGGTGGCTCCTTCCGAGCTGTATGGGTTTGAGTTGTGATTTGTGTGTGTGGGAAACTATGTTGTTGTGGTATGCAAAACGGAAATGCTCTGAAACTGGAAGACTGTTATTCCTGGGACTTGTAGTTCTTTTCCATCAGCCATACCTGGTGTAAATTATCAATCTTAACTGCGAGTTTGATAGCTTCATCCAAAGTTTCGAGTTCATTTCGAGTGGCAAGTTGGTCCTTTAGATAATCAGACAGAGAGTTAATAAAAAGCACCCTTAAGAGCCTGATTATTCCAGCCCGTCTCTTTCACCATGACCCAGAAGGTAATGGAATGTTCTATCACATATTGCTTAGGTACTCTGATTTAGTGAAAGAATTATATTTGTGGCCTCATCCTGGTGGATGGGATGATCGAACACCCAAATTAAATCTTCCAGAAACTCAGTAGGAAAACTGCTCGAGAGTGAGAATTAAAATCGGCTTCCGACCACTGGAGAGCTTAACCTTTTAAAGCATTAATCACAAAAGTAATCTTATC
>JBBPBX010007952.1:0-14661 GCA_038048925.1 Garcialebias charrua
TTTCAATGAGACCAGGGCTACTTGTAACGCATGCAACGCGTCCATTACGATAAAGGGAGGAAATACGTCGAACATGCAGAAGCATTTGGCCACTCAGCATGCGGTGATTTTGAAGAAATGTACCGTTTTTAACACGCTGCTTGGAGGAGAAGGAAGTGGAGAGAAAGCGTCCACCTCCGTTGTAAATGTTACAGCAGGTAACGTCAAATTCTTTCACTTGTTACCTTTTAGCTATACTGCTTCCACTGTATTTTATAAATAATCTCCCTCTCCTGTAACATTTAGTTGACGAGGATTGCCGGAGTCTGGCTGGGTCAGAGGCTAGTAGTGTTAGCACCAATGGTGCTAGTAGCACACCAACGTTAGCTTCTCCTTTCATGGAAGCAGGGAGAAGTTGTACAACAGCAGTTCAGTTTCCAACTGGGCAGCAAGAATTTGTTCGGTGGTCGTGTGGATGAAGAGGTCTCACATGGCAAAAGTGGTCCTCAAAGAGAAGAAACAACTCTTCAGTAAGAATGCATTTTAAATATTTTATCAAAGTCAGCTAAAGTAATTTAAACTACTGTAATCCTCATGTGTGTGCCTTTCAGAGTTGCCCCAGAACATGCTCGTATTGGATGTGAGGACAAGATGGAACTCTCTGTTTTGTATGATTGAGAGGTTCTGTGAACAGTTTTCTGCGATCCAAGCTGCAGCTGTAGACCCACAGCTAAGAAAGCCCATGGAAAATGACAAGTATGCAATACTTGGTGGGGAAAAGACAAAATTAGAATAAATAAAGCAATTAATAAATGTTTGTTTTGTTCATATTGCAGATTGGCAGAGACTGGATCGTGAAATACAACTGTACAGAAGCCTAACAGCAATTCCAACAAAGGACAGCCCAACCCTCTGGTGGTGGATGAAGAAGGACACACTGCCCCTATTATCATCTTTTGCTGAGAAGTATCTCTGTGTACAAGCATCCTCCACCCCATCTGAGAGGGTGTTCTCCACAGCTGGGGATACGATCAGTCCTGAAAGATCCCGTATCCTTCCTGAGAAAGCAGATATGTTAATTTTTCTGAACAAAAATTGCTAGTTTGTTTTGATTAAGTTTTATTGTTTATTAGGAAATTCCTAATACAGTAAACAATAAAACTTCATCAAATAGGAATACTACATATATTTTTGGTTTTGGTGAAGGATCATTAAATTATTTATGAACACAAATGGTTTACTATATTTTATTACCCAAATGAGAATTGATAACAGAATTGATAAGGAATTGAATCGATAAATGACATTGATAAAGGCATCGATATTGATAATTTCTTATCAATTCCCATCCCTAATTGTGACAAGACAATACTTACAATGAGAATTCAGTGTCACACAGTTCACAATTACAATACCTGTATCTTAAAAAAAAGGTTATATGTAACGGAAACTTATTTGATAGAAGCTACATGTGCATTTTATTTTCAAATCTACAACTGAAGCTACAAACTCTGAAATGCTATGTGTCACTGCATGAGATTTTGTTGATTTTCATTTCAAATTGATACGTTTTTTTTTAGAATGATGTAAAGAATTTCTTTACATGGCAATCATTCTATGATTTGGCAGCACAGTGGCACAACTGGTAGAGCTCCCATCTAAGCTTAGCTTACATTAGAGGGGCGTTTTCAACAGTGGAGGTCAGCAGGTGCCCTCTGGGGCACACTCTCATTCCACTCGAGGTTGATCGCCTTGTGGTCCCTTTTCTAAGGGCGTGCCGTGTGCCTGCAGGCAGACATCTGGGCTGCTGCAAGCTGGAGTTTTTCACAAACACGTTTGGCAAAAACATTGTTGTGATTGTTTTTGCAAGTGACGTTGTTATGTCCTGCAATTGCATAAGACTGACAGCAGGGGGAACCTCCGAGTAGGGAGAGAACAGGATGTGTGGAGGAGAGAAGAAGAAGTTGGAAGAAGTGAAATAAAGCATGGTGTTATGAAGTCAGCTCCGTCTACAGTACTCTGATTCACCTGTGGCTGTTGGTCACGACCAGGCTCTCCGGTTGGCTGCTGGGCTCCTCGTTCTCCCTGTTCTTCAGCCTCTCCTGGCGCGCCCTGCGCCTCTTCTCGCGAGCAACCTCCTCTTCATCGTCATCATTCCTCAGCATCCTGAAACAAAGATGGTAAGTCAGAAGACACATGAATGTGTTTTTTTTTAATCCCCCTCTTATTTTCAAAAGCAACTTTTAACCGTTCTCTACCCATCCTCAATTGAAAATAGAAGCCATACATGAACACCCTCACACACTTTGAAGTTTGGGAACTTCAAAGTGAATGGTTTCTTAAATTGGACTGCAATCACCACAGTGACCAAAGCTGATGGATTTGCTTTGGGCTTCGTTTTTTTTCTTATTTGTCCCCCCTTCTTTCTCTTATCAAGCTGACCTGTCAGCTGTGAGACAACTAATACTTCTTATCATGGCTGCAGTTTTCAAACGCTGATAAAAAGTCAGTCTAGAGCTTGGCTGTGGATAAGAGACAGAAATGAAAGAGTTTCTGCCTCGTCCCAATCTGGACAAAGTTATGACAGAAAATGTATCGTTCCTTCAGGAGTTTAACACCACGTTAAATTCAGCTAATCTAATTTAAAGTGAACAACCTTAAATTAAATATTTCGTACTGTGAAAACTCCTGTTTTAAGCTGACACGAGTGGAACGAGCCAGCCTGCAGATGTTCGAATCAGCGACTGATAAAAGACGAACTGAACCTCTAATCTAGCATTTGGATGACTGAGAAGACCTTTTGTAATGGAAAGAAAAAAGTACGAAAATTTAATTTTGGGGGGGAGAAAGACTACAAAAGTCAATAATGGACTTTAGTGTTAAATTTTCAAATCTGCTTTTATTTTCGTAATGTGCCACTGGTCGAGCATACATGAGAAAAAAACAAATAAACATCTGGTTTCAGAATTAGATGTCGAGATTAAAAATAAAAAAAAATCAACTGTGCCGTGCTCAGACTTTAACAAAGGTGTAGTGGAAAAATAAACAAAATTAAAACCATGAAGAACAGGATGGCAATCATTTACCTCTTTAAATTTTGGCTCAATATCAATAAAAGTGACAATAAAACTGATACATTTGTTAATGATAATTCACTGTGGCGGCCATCTTAAATTAGATCAACGCCAAAAGGTTATTTAGTTCCAAATGTGAAACCAACGATTACATCCTGAAATTCTGACCAGGAGCCATCCAGTATTTAATGTGGGAGGGCACTGAAGTACCCAAATACAAACCACAATTATACAGAGAGAACACGTAAGACGGTTGGAGGGTTAGGGTTAGCCAACGAGCAGACGGTTGACTAAATAGGTAAAGACAAAAAAATATTTAGTTTAACCCATTAATGCTCAGATTATGTGTTGAGGATCAGTTTTTGGCTAACACCACACCAAATTTTTGTCCAATATCTGTAAAAATGACAAAATTACAGCCATTTATTTCTCTTTTTTTAAGGTTAGTTGGCTGCGGCAGCCATTTTATATCAGGTTGACTCCAAATATTAACAAGAGCAAAACATACGACACATACGCCCTTCGACAAATTCAAAAAAAGGCGTTCAATACAGAAACAACTGGACTTTATTTGTAACAGAAGACGTTTCGCTCTTCATCCAAAGAGCTTTCTCAATTCAAAGAGCAGACTGTGTGAGAGCGAAACGTCTTCCGTTACAAATAAATTCCAGTTGTTTCTGTATTGAACACCTTTTTTTAATTTATCATGTCCTGGATGACTGAGAATCTTCACCAGCACCTTCGACAAACTACAGGTAGTCCCCGACTTACGAGCGAGTTCCGTACCTACGGGCAGTTCGTAAGTCAAAAATTCGTAAGTAGGATCACAAAAAAGAAAAGAAAAAAAGAATTAAAAAAAAATAAATAAATAAATGTACAGTACTGTACAGTCACCAGGCACTTAGCCTATCCTAACACAGTTTTTAAAGATGAAGGAATGAGTTTAATTGTCTCCCTTTATGTGAATGGTGCCTGCTAGGGAGGAGGGAGCCAATTCAACTCACTCCTTAACTATGTTAGGATAAGCTAAGTGCTTGGTAACTGTACAATACTGTACATTTATTTATTCATTATAATTTTTTTTTTAATGTGATGCATATTCGTAAGTCCGGAACCTCGTATGTCGATGCGCTTGTAAGTCGAGGACTACCTGTATTATACATCAATCTATAGCAATGGCCTGGACAAGCAACAACCTTGTTGACCTTGATTTTTGACCTTGACCTTGAAGCTGCAACACTATCTAGTGATGACACGTGTGCATCAATAATATACCAAAATAAAACAGCTTTCGACAGGTGTACAATAAACAATAGTAGTTGTGCAGCCGACATTTTCTGGAAGGTTCAGCAATAATAATAATAATAATAAACTTTTTTTTGTATAGCACCTTCCTACAATGCCTTGCATTGACCAAGGTGCTTAACAGGATAAAAAGATGAATAAACTGGAACAATAAATCAATGAAAATAGAATAAGAAACAGCAGTAATAAAAGAAGGCAATGGAAATAAAAATGCTACATACTAAAATACCAAAAGTAATAAAAGTTACACACTGAAAGCTTTTTTGAACAAGTGGGTCTTCAGTCTGGTTTTGAACAGAGTCAGATCAGAGGTGGCACGCAGCTCAAGGGGGAGACTGTTCCAGGCTTATATACATGTCCAGTGGTTGGCTCGTTAAATATTTTGCTAACAGAGACAAACGCACAGGCTTTATCACCCTTCTTTTGCCTTTTTGCTGGGTTTAAACACTGCAAAGCTTTGGAGCTGATCTGTGCTTGAGTTTTTTTATTTCGTCTTTCTTGTAAATGAGGCCTCGAGGCTCAATGAGACTAACCTGTATGAATGAAGGTTGAATAAATGTGTATTTACAGTAATAAATCATGTAGTGAAACAAGTTTTTTTTCTGAACCAAGCTCCACGCTTCACCAGGGTTGCCCTCGGCTGACCTCCACCCCCCCTTTCTGCTCGCCACACGCCCAGCTACCTCAGCTCACAGCCTTTGAGGCCGGCCAGCCAAGCATGCCGTTGTTGCATGTTAATTGCAACATGTGCGGCGAGTGGAGCTAAAGCTGCTCTCGTTTATGTGAGGTTAGGCAGCTTGTGAACTTTTTTTTTTTTTAAATTCTCGCCAGTTTTCTTTTCTTTTCTTACCTCCGACTCTCGTTTCTCTCTCAGATGTGGGACGTTGTCATAACAGAACAGATCAATGTGCTAACGCCCAAGCCGGACCAATGGGACGGTGAAATCAGTGATGTCATTCAACGCTTCACATGTGCCTTTTTAGTTCAGATAAGTTTGGGTTTAGAAAACTGAATAGACAAGAGTTTGAAAAAGTCAAAACTGAAGGGTAAAACAGAAAAATCCAAATTGAGACTAGGGCTGAGCAACTAGACACTTCAAATGATAAAATAGTACCGGTAGTTAGAGTTTCCTTTCAAATATCAGCTGAGCTGCAACTCTTGGTGACTAGTTGGCACAGCATTCAAGAGGGATTCTCCAAAATATTGGGAAATGTTTGCACGGTTTGCAATTACCTCAGGAGTTTGCAGTTTGTCCGATAAATTTCAAACCTTTAAAAAAAAAAGTTTTTTTTTTTTTTTCTCTTACATATGTTGTAGAGTTGTCCCAAGTGTCACAAACCCTTCCTAATTTTATCCCAGGTGTCCGATGTGTCTTAAATATTTTTCAATTTTGACCTGTTTCACAAACTCATCAAAATTTTGTCTCAGGTGTCTCAAACCCGTCCCAATTTTGTCCCAGGTGTCCGATGTGTCAAGTCCTTTTTAATTTTTCCCTACGTTTCGCAAACCCTTCCCAATTTTGTCCCAGGTGTACAACCAGGTGTACAAGACATTTTCAGTCTTGTCCTTTGTTTCACAAACCCTTCTTAATTTTGTCTCAAGTGTTCGACGTGTCTTAAATCCTTTTCTATTTTGTTCTACCTTTTGCAAACCTATTAAAATTTTGTCTTAGATGTATGTATCAAACCCTTCTCAATTTTGTCACAGGTGTACGATGTGTCTTAAGCCATTTTCAGTTTTGTCCTATGTATAGCAAACCCATAGACATTTTGTACTAGGTGTCAAATGTATCCTAAATACTTTTCAATCTTGTCCTATGTTTTGCAAACCCATCTGAATTTTGTCTCATGTCTCAAACCCATGTAATTTTGTCCCAGGTGTCCGATGTCCGATAAACACTTTTCAATTTTGTCCTTTTACACAAACTAGTGCTGGGCGATATGGAAAAAATCATATATCACGATATGGACTTTTTTATATCACAATAACGATATATACAACACGATGTGTGTGTGTGTGTGTGTGTGTGCGTGTGTGTGTACAGAAATTTTGGACCAAAGTAGAAAAGGAGTTTCTACTTTGGGCCAAATTTTTCCTGCAGGTGGCGGTAAAACAACGGCTGCTGATAAAACCCACGAAGAAGAAATCTGCTCAGGAAGCTGGAGTAAAAAAGGCAAGAAACAGAAAAGAGAAAATGTTGCGTTTGATTCCAGTTCTGTTGTGTCTCTGGTCTTTTTTGCATTGGTTAACTGGACCCGAGTTCGGACTCGGTTGGACTCTGGGTTCGTGTCCTCTGGACCCATTTTCTCTCAGAGTTTCAGCAGAGCGAAATAATGGAAGCTAACAAGGTGAGCTTCCCCCTCTTTTTGGTAAAAGTTCTTCTTCTTGGGTTGCCTGTGCAGCTGTTTCTCCTTGTTGTGACACCGGCTGAGATGCTACTTCATGCCCCTGCGTCTCCATTGCTCTCGAGTTTAACAACGTAAAGCATGTGCTGCAAACCCGCGCGTCCGTCAAACATAAAGCAGCGCCGTCATGTCGCAAAACCACAATATGAAGCTTCTTTGCGAAAGTTATTTTTTCATTCTTATTTATCACATATATAAACTGAGTTTAAGCAAAGTGACAACACCAATACATTTCATCGTAACCTTCTTTATTTATTTGCATGAATAATTAATAAAATTATTTTATAAACGATAGAGACGATAGAAGGCAAGTAGCATGATAAGACACGTTTCTATCGTCCCCACGATATATATCGTCATATCGCCCAGCACTAACACAAACCCATCAAAATTTTGTCTTAGGTGTCTCAAACCATTCTCAGTTTTGTCCCAGGTGTCTGATGTTTCACAAACCCATCTGAATTTTGTCTCAGGGGTCTCAAACACTTCCCATTTTTGTACCAGGTGTCTCAAACCTCAAACCTCGGCATGGGCCAGCCGCCAATGTGGTAAATAATGTGAATGGCCTAGAATAAAGTGTTTACAAGACATGCGTACAAAAACAGGGCATGAACTACAAAATCTATCAGCTCAAAATTGCTGCGCACAATATTTAGCGAGACTGCAACTAAAAATCTGTTACATTTCTTGGATTTTTAGTCCAACAGTTCCAGCTCTTTGAGATTTTACCTTAAGATGGACTTAGGTGAATGTGGTGTAACGTTACAGCATAAAATGTACAAAACATACAGTATAATGCTTTAACTTTTAAATGTTAATATTACTGTCACAGGAGATACTCAGTGAACACTTAAATTTGCAACACGGACTTTTCAAAGTACCGTAAAGCTGTATGTTACCACATATCATCTGACGTCTGCAAAAACACATTAACCCTCATTTAAATTGCCATGGCAACATTTTTGGGGTTGGGAAAATAAATTTTAAAAAAGCAACAAAACGAATGCTATACCTCCCAGAGGACTGATACGTCCCAGAAACGGCACGGCGTGTCATGAGAAACGGGGAATGACGAGCTAAAAATGGAACAAAAGAGTCCTCGATGGCGCTGACGCCGCCGTCGATCTCAGGGTTAAAGATTCCCCGGCAGGAGAGAAGAACAAACTCCTAAAAGCTGAATTAGCGTTCCTGCCAATCACTGGCTCGACTTGAGACACACATGCACACCACAAGAGAAGCCCTGAGTTAATATCCCCTTCCTTACCGAGGCCCCCCAAACTCTATCAGCATACTGACAGAAATATGAGGTGGAGGCAGGAGGACCGGGGCAGGAGAAGGAGCGAGCGGATCGGGGAGCAGGGATAAAAAGGAGAAGCGGGAAATGAAAAACGGGAAGGAAAGGGTGTGAGCAATAATGGAAAAACGACTAATCTGTTGATTTTATCGCGCTCGACGTTTCCTGTACAAAATGATGTGCAGCCACGGTTAAAGCTCCAGCTCGGAGTTTCTCCTGTAAGTGTGCAACAAATGAGCGTTTCATCGTAACTTTTCTGTACAACTCTAAAAGATAATTGTTTGGTATGCACTTGCATGAGCTTTAGAATAGTTTACTGTATAATCACCGTCTATGTGGTTCAGCAGATACGTTTTTGTATGTCTGTTGGCGAAATATCTCTTAAACTATTGAATATTTTTTAATGAAACTTCCAGGAAGTAATCATTAGATCGGGGTGTTCAGACTTTTTCAGCATGCGAGCTATTTTTGAAATGATAAAGTTAAAGTGATCTACCTATTATAAGGCCCCGTTTACACGAAAACAACCTGTGGAAACATTTATGATTTTTCAATGTTTATTGGGGGTATTAAACAAAAAACAAGCTGGTTTACATGAAAAATGCTGTAGTTTTCATGTCAGTCGGGTTGCCAGATAAGAAATTATGAACTATGGTACAGTACTGTGGCTTTAAAATGATAGTATTTTGACCTAAACTGTTGTGTTTGCCAAGTAAAGATGTTCTAAGATTCAATTCAATTCAGTTTATTTATATAGCATCAATTCACAAAAGAAGTAATCTCAGGGCACTGAACAGACAATTTTTTTTAATGTCATGCTGCGATCTACCAGTACTATCTCAGAGATCTACCAGTAGATCGCGCTCAACGTAATGAGCACCCCTGCATTAGATGATCAAAACCAATATATTGTTGGAGCCAACTCAATTCAAGATGGCTAATTGACATAAGCCAACACTAAAACTGTAATTCAAAATACAGACATCGATCGTTTGATTTAATAGCAGTCCTTATATTTCTGGCCTGAAAGGGGGTGGGCAACGTGTGCTACTTCAGGTAACGCTAGGCCTTTAATATTAAACAGGATTCAACACCCCTAAACAACTGAATCCAGACAAAGCATCAGGATTATTAGGGAGAAAAATGTCCAAATATTT
This sequence comes from Garcialebias charrua, assembly GCA_038048925.1. NCBI lineage: Eukaryota > Metazoa > Chordata > Actinopteri > Cyprinodontiformes > Rivulidae > Garcialebias > Garcialebias charrua. The sequence continues at coordinate 9,215 of JBBPBX010007952.1, forward strand.
TCTTTGCTGAAAAATATCTCAGTAATGTCAGCAAAAACATTTTTTTGGGGGGGAAATAGCCCATGAGAAAAAAATTATTCAGTGCTCCATGGAGAGAGCAAGAGAGAGAGGGAAGGGAGGGAGGAACAGAGACAAGGGCGATGATAGGGGTGGAGGATCGGACTGGGCTGTCAGAAATGCTGACCCATTCCCACGCTGGCCTCCCTGGTTTGGTTCCCTCCCTACTGCTGGCCCACAGGACCTACCCAACCCATCTCCCACCCCCGCTCACTCTGCTGGGCCTGCTCCAAGGACACACAACCTCAGCATCTGCAAAACCGCCCGACGTGGAGCCATTTATGTCTACTAATATTGTTTTGCTGTAGAAGCCATCTTGAACAGAGCAGAGTCAGAACGTTAATCAGTTGCAAATGTCAACACAGTGATTACCTGCTGAAAGGTTCATTGAAATCCAATCATTGAGGAGATATCTTGCTAATGTTACAGACACACAAACACACGGGAAACAACCAGTACCGGAGCGATGCGAGACATCAGACCTTCTCGGGCTGATGTGGTCCATTTTACTTAAAACTACCTTTAAAACCCTATCAGCTTCAATATACCGGTATGTGTGTTCCTGTCAGAAACAACACAAAACCAGATCGTCCATTCACTAAGGGTGGGGGCTGTCAGACGTGGACTCATTCACGAGGGATGGGTGTCATTTCCTCAGACCTTCCTGGTCTCCAACACAAAGCACCAGCAGAAAGAAAGAATGAAGAGGGAGGGGAGGAATAGGAAGATGAAGGGAAAAAAGAGGAAAACAGAAAGGAGACCTGTAGATGGAGGAAAAGAGAACCAGGAAGACGAGAGGGACGGAAGGAAATTTGGTAAAGACAAGAAGAACACCATAAAACTCAGACCGAGAGAAAGATAGGAGCAACAGGAAACCGGCGAGGAAATAATGAAAGGGAAATTACAAAAAAAAAATCCTCTAAACATGCACATAATCCCATTTGAAACCCCAAGATTTAGTTAAATAATACAAACGTATCAAATGTTATAATTTAAACTACTTTAATAAACTAAAAGCAAAAAACACAGAAAGAGTTCAGTATTGCTAAAACAAGCGCTGCACATTCGTAAAACAAAAACATCAGGCTACATACAACAAGCACCATGCTAGCTTAGCACATATTAGAAACGGCCAACTTTGGTTAAAAAATACAAAAAACAACAAAAACAACATCAACAAATAACCTAGGATAACCAACTCTAGGAAATGTAGACAGGAACATTAACTTGACAGGTTAGCACAGAGTTGGGATGTACCCGTAATCTTGCTCAGTATTTAGCTGTGAGACGGTATTTCACACGTCAGTCTAGCTACTTCAGTTTTTAGCTAGCCTTTTGCTACTTTTAGCCAACTTTTTCCATTCTAATAAGGTTGAGTCAGGTCCTCTGGATGGGTTCTTCTTTGTTGAAACATTTCATATTTCATCCAGAAGACTTCTTCAGTCTGAGGAACACATGCAACTTTTGACTACTTATATTTTAGTCTTTTGTTATTTTTTCTAGCTTTCTGCTGGATTTAGCTACCACTTTCTTGTTTTTCTAGCATTTGTTACTTTAGATTTTAGCAAGTTTTTAGCTTGATGCACTTTGGTAACAGTTACTATTTTAAATGCACTATACAAATAAATTTGACTTCTCTTTGCTAGGCTTTGGCTAAATTTAACTTTAATCTAGCCATTAGCTAAATTAAACTTTTAGCAAGTCTTTTGCTAAATTTAACTTTTAGCTAGAAGCTGAATTTAACTTTTAGCTGGCTTTTGGCTAAATTTAACTTTTAGCTAGAAGCTGAATTTAACTTTTAGCTAGCTTCTGGATAAATTTGACTTTCAGCTAGTCTTTGGCTAAATTAAACTTTTAGCTAGCTTTCGGCTAAATTAAACTTTCAGCTACCTTTTAGCAAAATGTAACTTTTAGCTAGACTGGCTAAATTTAACTTTTAGCTAGACTTTGGCTAAATTTAACTTTTAGCTAGCCTTAGGCAAACATTAGCTTTTAGCTAGCCTTTGGTTAAATTTAACATTTAGCTAGCCTGGCCCTCGCCTTCCTGCACAGCTCCGCTCAATTCTCATTTCCCTTCACTGCACAGTCTGGGACTTCTCCCATAGACAAGGATTTCTCCGGTAGATTTTTGACCGGACCAATCAGAGAACAGAAGGGGCAGAGTTTTTGGCCCCTAACCCACGCCCCCACCTGTCCCAGCGCAGCCAGCGAGCAGCCGCATGTTCTCATTCAAAGCGATGCAGGACTGTTTTATATGTGACACAAATTTATTAATTTCCCCTTCTTAATCCCTTATCTGGAGTTTTCTTTTGTTTTTTTTCCCCAAAAGTCAAGTAATCGCTCCCTCCTCCCTCCTCCTTCTCCTCCTCTCTCTCCGCTGAGTGAAATGAACAAGGAAATGCCTCAGGTTGTCACGAGAGAATTAAACTCGGGTTGTACGTTGCTGCCCGAGTCCCATCAGATTTGCTGGTCTTCTGGTGTGCTGGACCAGCGATCCATGGTTTTATTTTATTTTATAAAAACGTTTTAATAACATATAAACACAGAATATGCAGCGCGGCAGCCGGCAGCGAGAGAAAAAGCTGCAGGAGGCGGAGCAGTTGTCAAGTTTAACAGAGCACGGGGGAGCAGCCATATATGGCTCTGAGGGGAGGGAGCAGAATGCTTTTCCCTGTTCAAAATTTTTCTAAGATTCTATGGGTTTGTTCCTCAGCAGAGGCAAACGCCTCCAGCAAGAATCGGTTCACAATGGAGAAAGTCCAGACCCTAGTCCGAAGCGAAGTGAAGGACAAGGGTCTGGTTTTAACCAGGCTAACATTTAGCTAGACTTTGGCTAAATTTAACTTTTAGCTAGTCTTTGGCTAAATTCAAGTTTTAGCTAGTATTTGGCTAAATTTAACTTCTAGCTAGTCTTTTGCAACTTGTAGTTCTTAGCATGCCTATATTACATTTAACTTTTAACTAGCAGTTTGCTACACTTAACATTTCAGATTCATCAGCATCAGAACACCAACATTTATATGTCTGTGCTCAACACGTGTAGAGGTTTAATTTTAGTAAATGTAGCGTTCTTTCATACTGGTATGACATGCTTAAGAAAGATTTACCTTTTTAAGGGCCAAAAAACAAAATAAAGAGAGCTCTTGTTATGCTAACCGTCTAGCCACAAGGATAACTTGTGTATTTTTTTTTAATACTTTGTGTTCTGTGACTGATGCAAAAAAAAAAAAAGTTTACTGTGTTGGAGTATAGCCAGTCTATTAGGCAAATACAGGTAGTCCCCGACTTACGAACGAGTTCCGTTCCTACGCACCGTTCGTAACCCGAAAATTCGTAAGTCGGAACTCATTACACGTGGCGTTTGTAAAACCGGATTTTTGGCCGTAAGTCGGAAAATGTATGCTAACGCTGCGCCGCACACCCGTTTATCAACATGAGACTGAACAAGCATACATACTGGTTCATAAACATGCGCAAAACTTTATTTACAAACGGTTAGCCTACACTTTCATCTAAAAACACATACCAGTGCTGTATTTACTGTACAACAGTACTGTTCGTAAGCTCGTTCGTAAAGTCGAGGCCGTTGTAAGTCGGGGACCACCTGTATACTGTGAATCAGTGAACAAATGTGAATAAAACTCAGAAAAATACAGTAACTTTGATTTCATGCCCGAGTCAAACGACTGCAACATCTAATAGACCTTACAAAACAAACAAACAAACAAAACAAAACAAAAAATGGTAACAGCCAAATTTCAACATATCAAGCTGAAAATGTGTGCGGTTGTAGCTGAGAACGTTTCCCATCACATATTCTGTGATGACAAATCTCAAAAGATCTTTATGTAAAAAAATATGGTATGGAACGCATCGGGTCATATGCATTCCTGAAAGAAATACTAGCATCATTTGATTGCTACTGATAAAACCAAACAAATAAAACTCCAAACTGTTCCTGTAATGGTATAATGGCTTGCGATGGGCCAAAATCAGGATTACAAACTTAATCATAAGTGCACAACTTTAAGAATCGCAACTACTTTTAAAACATATATGCAGTGTGGTCCCAACATTTAGCCAGAACTGATTGCTGAAGTGACCGAAACAAAAAAGTTTTCGCTCTCTCTCTCGAAACATTCTTGTCTGACCATGTTTCAGTGAAGAAAAACAAATTGCAGTGCTGATGAGCACCATCGATTTGGGAATTGAAAAGCTCACGAGAGTATGAGAAAGCTTTTGTGGCTTTATTGAACGAAGCTTAAACTAAAATCGAAGTCCTTCGGACACTCGCGACTCAGCATCTTTTTTCATAGAACTGAACCTAGAACGAAAAGTAGCGGGTGATATGCATTCCTTCAAGGAAAGCTCGGCGTTCTGATCTGAAACAGCAACTGAAGGAAACTTTCAAGCACTAACCCCTTTCTTCGGGCACAAACGCTACAAGCTCACGTATACCACACAAACACCCAGTTTCCACATTATTAGACACACCACATGAGACATAATAAAGTAATCACACACAGAATCACAAACACACACACACCAGCGGTGTCCCAGCATGGAGGAAACCGCTCATGGAGACTCGGCCAGTAAACACTTATAATAGGCAGGAATTTAACATTCTTACAGCTGTTTTTATACGGCCTCACATCCCGCGCTCCTCTCAGCTCGTTCGGTTACATTAAAGTCAATAGGACAACATGAGATTTGGACTCAGAGACGTGTAAATATTGTTAACGTGATACGTCGATGTCATTTTTTAAACCTATAACAGAAGCAACGTGTCGTCTGCCAAATGAAATCATGACTGCTTAGAACAAACAATTAATTTTGGTTCTTACATCTTCATCGCCATTAAGATCTGAGAAATTCTATCTTCTCAACATTACCAACACATTGAGACCAACACATTGAGAAGATGTATAAATACAGTAATCATAGGAACTTGAGGGTTATGTCCTCAAACGCTGCAAACCTTTACTTACTTACACTGAAGAAATGAGGGTTGAATATCTGAAGGGGTAAGAAATAAAATTTGCTTAGCAGTAAAACGTTTTGATCGATGGCCGAACATGAAACCATTTACTTCAAGTCATTTATTCGTTTTTGTTTTTTCAGCCTCTCTTATTAACTGGTTTTCATAAAAATCAAACCGTATTGCTACAACTACTGTACTATTAAACAACTAATTAGAAGTGGGCACTTTACGCTGAATTTCCAGTGTTTCCCCTACTGTTACCCAAGGAGGGCGCTCCACCCTATCAACAGAACAGAGTGCCATACCTAGCAAAAAGACCCCCCCACCCCCAATAATTGCCGGCACTGACGTAGCGCTAAGTTAGTGGAGTGCAATACAGATGCACTAGTTTAAAAGCTACAGATGTAGT
>JBBPBX010007952.1:14725-24725 GCA_038048925.1 Garcialebias charrua
ATGGCACTAAAGTAGAGCGCAACCACCCCATCAACAAAAATCACTGAATTGATGAGCACCATGCCAAAGCAAGTAACCTCGGGGAAACACTCCTTTCTCTTCCAATTCTTCAGAAATTATTTGGTTTCCCCCTGAATTTTTAAACAAGTATTCTTGTCACGACTTGTGTTTGGTCCTTTACTCGTGGAGGGCTAATTAGTACATCACCACAGGCCTGGGGGGGTAGACTTGCATTCGGGCCTAATAAATCAGGACCGGACCAGACCGAGCCCGTAGATTTTTTTCCGAACCCTATCTGGACTCAACGGATTACCGGTAATTAGAGAGCCCAACCCAAAAAAAGACATACCATATTTTTCAGACTATAGGTCGTGGCTTTTTGCCTAATTTGCATGCCCTGCAACCTTAATGCCTCCTACCCACCGCCCCCGGCGTCGGGCGGCTGAAGCGGCCGGTTTACCCCGGTTTACATTCAAAGTCTATTGAGGAGACGCGTGGAGTCACGGCGAACAAGGAAGCGGCGAGATTCAACTGATCGAAGCGGCGCGGCGGCAGCCTGCACACGCACGCGCGCGTCGCCGTCGAGCCGCCAACGTCCCAAATGTTGATCTCTGGCGGCTCGACGCATCCGGCAAACAGTCGGGAGAGCCTCGCTATCTGATTACACAACCACAACGGGACTTTTTTCGGACTTTTTAAACTCACCGGATCGAGCTTCCAGGAATTGGACCCAAACTCCGGTAAGAAACGTGGCATTTTTACAGTTGCTGCTGACAGGCTGCTGTCCTCTCCAGTGTAGATCACCCCAAACTAGGGGTGTAACGATACACAAAACTCACGAGACGAGACGAGACGAGAAAATCACAGATCTTGCGAGAACGAGACGAGATTTTAACATTAGTTCAAGAAAACTTCAAAGATCGGTTTTATGCCGCAAAAAGGCTTTTATTCTGTTTTAACATGTATTACAAACCCAACTGATGTCTTCATTTTACTGATTGAATCTCCTTAGACCTTAGAACAGTGGTTCTTAACCTTTTTTGAGCTACCGAACCCTCAAGTTTCATATGGCCACTCACCGAACCCCTCTTTTTTAATATATAAAATATGATTTTTTTTTTCCAAATTCTACAACATCACCTTGCTCAAAGAACAAAAGCAACACAGTGCATGAACTCACAACAACTTTATTCTGGCCCAATAAGAGTTTCATCCCCCAAAAATATTTTTGTACAATTTTTAATCATCAAAGAGGAATTTGGGATAATTTATCTTCAGCTGCTGTTCCGAGTAGCAGATTTGCCATCTTTAATGCAGCTGGTTTTATGAGAGATTCACCAATGGAGTGTGGCTTACCCTGCTTTGCGATCAAATAAGCAACTTCGTACGATGCTGCGAGGATCGGTTTGCTAACAGGTACAAATCCAAGAGCAGGCAGAGTGGCCCTTTCATCATATCTGGCTCGTTGCACCTTGAAATGAACAAAAAAAGGTAATTATTAGGTTGAAAGTGTCAGAAATTACCACAAAATTTTTAATTGACCTTAAACCAGAAAAAGAGTACTAAAACATGTTGCTGAAAAGGTAGAATAAGCTTTTAAATTAGCAAAAGAAAGCAAAAAGAATATATTTGCCCAATTAGGCTGAAAGAAGCAGAAATGAGCACAAAAATGTGGAAATTATCTGAAGAAAATCTAAAATTAGAAAAAAGATTCAGCTGAAAAGTAGCTAAAATAGCAGAAAGAAGCATCACCAGAATGAAGTTGAGAGAGCACATTTTTGCTGAATTAGGATGACATTTTTTTTAATAAGAGCATTAAATGTGGAATTAGCTTAAAAAGCTAAAATTAGCATAGAAACAACATCATATCTGGCTCGTTCACCTTGAATTCAGCAGGCGTTGTGTTCTTGTACTGTATTCTCCGTCTGTGCATCTTCATGAAGTGTTCCTTCAGTTTTGCCGGCGCCAGACTAGTTGCTCAACTTCGTGTTGCATATCATGCAGATAGGACGCTGACTCCCATCCCGTTCCGTGACACAAGTGAATCCATGTCCAACCACTTTCTTTTTTTGCCCGACATATTTACCGTAGTTTGTAAACACACGACGTACAGCCATTTACTTCATGCGCGCGTTATATTTCCGCATCACTGCACTGAATCGTGTGTTGCCAGATTGGGTGGTTCACCGCGATTTTCCTTCTGACTTTTGCGGATAGAGAGTGCTTTGGGCGGGTGGTACTCTATCTGGCAACACCGGTCACACCGGTGTTTACACGCGTGTCTTTACATTCGGGGCAGCGTCGGGACCCTCCATCAATGTAGAGGCGTCTCGTCTGCGGTAGTTCCATCAGTAGTTGGGGCGTCTTCTATAGCAACTTCATCCGGCGAAGCCATGCTGTCCGTGACGCTGACTTGCTAGCTAGGGGCTCTGCTAGCGCTAGCATTAGCATCTCGCGAGACAACGTTCCCTCTCAACGAGAGATATCGCGGGAGTTTAATATCGCGAGATCTCGTACAACGAGATCTCGTTACATGCCTACCCCAAACATAAAAAAATGTTTTAATCTCATCGAAGACCGTCGGAGGTGCAGTTAAAACAACAACTGAACCCGGAAAACAAGCCAGAGACCCCTCCCTCTGCTACCCCCTAGTGTACGTCATCAGACGGTGTTCAGTGGTTCAGTGGGACCGTGACCAGCGGCCAAAAGGGGACGGCAGGCGCGTTTCGAGTTGTGCAGTGGGTAAGAGGCATTAGAGAGGTGAGACCCGTTTATGGATTTTCCCCATATTTTTAGACCAATTTTTGGCTCAGATATGACCGTTTTTCATTTTGGCAAAAAATGGTTCAGTACCACTTTTGTCCACTAGGGTACACTTCCAGAGAGTCCACCGACCATTTCCAGCTCATGTGTCTGAAAAAAGCCTCCTCTGCTCGGACCGACTCTGTCGCTACCCGGCCTCCTGCTCTGGAGGTAACTTCTGTTTGCTGTGTTTGTTAGCTGTGTTTGTTAGCACATAAATAGCTCATAAACCACTTGGCAGATTTTTTTTCAGCTTACAGAGTGTAACTATATGGGTTTCATTTACAAACTGTTGACCTGTATGAGACATTTGAGATAAAATTCGAATTTTGTATTCGTTTTTTTTTTTTAGAGACGCACTCGTGTCGTGTTAGCTTCGGTTTATTTCCGTGTATATTTTAGATAAATAGCTCATAAAACACTCGGCGGATACTTGGCGGACCCTTGTGCTATAATGTCAGCTATAATTTTTAGCAAACAATTGTTTTTACCGTGTTAATCTTCTTAAAAGCCTTGCTGTTCGCTCCTGTGGCAGACATTTGCAACAGAGCTAAACACTCGTCCACATTTCCGGGTCGTCTCGGCGGTGACGCGTCACGTCAGCGGTGGATGACGCGTTACGTCGGCGGTGACGTAAGTGAGATCTATATTAAGGTGCGACCCGTTTATGGATTTTTCTAATTTTTTGGCAATAATTGGACCAAACAACCTATATTCCGGTGCGATCTATAGTCAGGAAAATATGGTAACTAAAATGACTTTTTTAATTTTTTATAAGCTTTTACTGCTGTTGTAAGCAAATCAGTAAGATTTATTTTTATTAAGTCACTAAATGGCTATGAACATAAAAATGAATAGCCTAAAAAAATTTGTCTGTAAAGATAGGCTATTACGCAGATTAACAAAACTCTTTTTAAAGCAAAATTATTTGAAAAAATATAGAACAGGGCTATTTTAATTGCTTGCGCTGCTCGCGTCGGCTTTTGTAGATGCTGCTACTTCCTTCGCCACAGATGACAGCAGGTGCGGAGATGTGCGCGGCCGGTGATCAGCTGATTGATCCATCCATCCATTATCTTTACCCGCTTCTTCCTTTTCGGGTAGCAGGGGTCGCTGGTGCCACTGGGTGCCCATGTCCAGCAGTCACTCTGCGAGAGGCGGGGGACACCCCAGACAGGTCGCAAGTCCATTTCAACAGACGAGTCAACGGACGCACGCGACCGGTGATCAGGTTGTCCATCTGAGCTTAACACAACTTTTTTAAACATCTTTAAACCGGCCGGTCGGCCCTGCCTCCTCCTCATCTAGTAGATTACAGTATTTTCTGGTGTATAGGTCGCACCTGTGTACTGTATAGGTCGCATTGTCCAATTATCACCAATAGATTGGAAAAATCCCTAGATAGGTCGCACTGGTGTATAGGTCGCACCTACGTTTAGCTCTGCTGCAAATGTCTGCCACAGGAGCGCACAGCAAGGCTTTTAAGAAGATTAACACTTAAAAACAATTATTTGTTTGATAAAAATTATAGCAAATATATGTCTGAGCTGAACTTTTCCTTAATAAATGAACGTAATTGTGAAATGAGCTGGATTTAAAAATTTGTTTCACCGAAAGTGATAACAAGCCATATATAGGTCGCACCTGAGTATAGGTCGCAGGCCTTGAAAAAACCATAAAAAGGTGCGACCTATACACCGGAAAATACGGTAACACAATTTTATATTGTGCATTCTTATTTAGTTTACTTTGTGGTGTACGATTTGCAAAACTGCAGAAGCCATGTGCCAGCGATCTCTTCCACAGTCTGATTAACTGCTGTGCTCTTTCTTTCTTCATCCTCTCATTTCATTTGTGCTGTACGATTCATAAATCTCCAACACTCGAGATCGGCACGCACATTAATCACATTATAACGGGCCGGATCTAATCCTGGTCGGATCGGGCTGGGTTTTGGGTGGGGGTGGCGGGGGGGATAGCCATTTTGGCCAATAAAAAAAAGAGGGTTATGCACGATCCCATGACGTAAGGCGTAGGCATATTGTTAGAGCTTACAATGTGTGTTGTGGATGACTCAGCTAAATAAAAAACTAAAGCTTCGTGTTTTGTAAGGCAGACATTTTGAATTAGGTTGGCTTCAGAAATAAATCAGTTGTAGATGTACATCCATAAAATACGCTCAGTGGTTCCTGAGATATTTCAGTCAAAATGAGTCGTCCTGTGTTTTGTGGACGCCATAGAGCCATGCTGTCATTTAAAGACGTCGCTCTGGTTGTTAATGCTGAGCATGCAGCCTCTGATGCTCATGCCAAGCTGAGGGGAGGAAGGGTCTTTTAAAAACATCACTAGGTAAGTACATGCTTCTTCAGAACGGGCGTAAAGAGGAAAAAAGGCTAGATAAGAAATCTGATACGCCACGTGATGACCTTTAGTGCTCAATCATGCCTCGACTCCCTGGTTCCAATTTTCTCACCCTGATACCGAGGCCTTCTGAACCCTCTTTGATTCAGTGGAAGAAACTGATTAAACTCTTTTCTGCAAATTGATTTGGCGTAACCTCGCCAAGCGGACTAATCAAAAAAAGTCAAAAGGGATTTTTAATGTGAGAACATTAGTGTTGATGCACTAAAGCCTCCTCTCTCCTACGCTGTGGATGCAGATAACCGGACAAGGTCACTTTCCGCTTAGAAACCTTTTATTAGAGTCGGTTACATCATCGGTCAGGAAAAACAAACTGATAAACGTGTCGAAAACATATTTGTTTTACTCAAAAAATTTGTTTTTATAACACAAACGGGTGTTCAGGAGTCATTTAACCTTCCACGCTGAGTTTGATGCAAGGGTAATTTCAGGATTAGAAAATCTTGAACTTAAAAGTCCTGCACGAGAGGCATCAGGCGATACGCATTTCTTCAAAGGAGTGCTTGGTGTCTAAACATGTTGTCCTTTGAGAGAGAAGAGCCTTGGAAGCAATCCGAACGTGTGAATTAAAGTCAAGCGAACACGTCTCACCGTTCAGCCTCCAGGCGCATCTCCTCACGCTTCTGCCTCCTCAGCTCCCGGCGCCGCTCAAAGTCCAAATCGTCCATGACTGAGCCCTGTGGGACGCCAAACAGAAATGTGTTAATGGACTCGATTCCCTTAAACAAGTCATGTAGAAGTAAAGGTGTTTGACCAGACGCACTTAAAATAATTGATGTTTTAACACTTATCTTATGGTAATCTGGTTTCTACATCAGCAACAACTATTTGTTATAACTATTTTTATTTTTAACCCATTCAATACCCTTGACACACTGTAAAAGTAAAAGACTTGCACATCCATACATATTCACTCTATATTATTATTATATATTTATATTTTTTAAAGTTTGGTCAGCTTTTATTGTGAAGTCCTTTATAGTAAACACAACTGTGATGTACAATTAAAAAGATGCCAGAAACAAGGATCCAAGGACAACACAAACAGCTTAAGTAACAATAATGCATAATTAATACTGTATAAAATATACTGTCACACATAGGATTCAAAACATTACCAATCCTTTAACATTTTATGTGATTCCTGGAAATCATCTCGACACCTCACTTGTTCAAGGTTCTTTATTGTCATTCGCATCACATGTGGTACATGAGGTGGACGGAATCGTGTACACAGGGTCCCAGTTACATCCAACAAAAGTATAAATTGTAAAATAAACTGTTATAAGGATCTAAGATAGATATCTACAGGTGGTCCCCGACTTACGAGCGAGTTCCGTTCCTGCGAGGTGCTCGTTAGACGAAATCTCATATGTCGGAACACGAAACACGTGTCGCTCGTAAGTCCGGATTTTCGGTCGTTAGTCGGAAAATTTATGCTAGCGCTACTACGAACACTCGTTTTTCAACACAAACGTACATACTAGTTCATAAACATGCTCAGAAACTTGTTTACAAACTGTTAGCTAACACACTTTCATCTAAAAACACATACCAGTGCTGTATTTTCTGTATGTTCTGTACAACTTTACTGTTCGTTAGTCAGCTCGTAAGTCCGGAACCTTGTATGTCAATGTGCTCGTAAGTCGGGGACTATCTGTATATAGAAATATAAATTCATGACCTACATCGGTGTCCTGATGCTAACTTTGGGAACCACTCTGTGAAAACAGGAAGTCGTTGTCTGAGCTGTGGGAGTAGAGCCCTAATCTGGGAAACAGGCACTAACAAAGGTGCCAAATGGGCATTTTGAGCTAAAACTCTCAAAATCATCTGCATTTATTCATTCTTGTTCTCTAGTTATGGCAGTAAAGCTGAGCTCACCCATGACCATAGTTTCCACCTTATAATCATTTCAAAATAAGAGAGCTGTGGTAGCTTGATAAAGAGGTGCCGTGGACTTTTAGTTCTGAAGCTGCAGGTTCACAAACTGTCCCAGGTTGAGTCAGGAAGGGCATTCGGCTTCAAACACTTGTCAACTCTTTTGTGTGAGTTTTCACAAAAGACAAAAGAGCTTAAGAGAAAAACAAAAATTATTTCAAAATAAACTACAATGGCAGAAACATGCTTAGATTCTCACACTTGTTTACCCCTTTCTTTATTTTGGAGGGGAGCAGTGCATGTGTCAGAAAAAGCACCCCAAATAGAAAAGCAATGTTAGGTTAAAAACTTTGTGCGTCACTACTAGGTGCTTGAGTAAAGTATAAAAAATATATATTTAAAAAAATCAGTAAATAAAAGATCACCCTTATATCATCCTTTGACTATTCATGTTAATGGGGGGGGGGGGGGAGATCCACCACCTCATTTAACTGCTTAAAAATACAATTTAATATTTTTAAGATGGAAATCCGTCGCAGTGGCAGCAATTGAGAACTTTAATTCATGTATTTATTTCATAGTAAGTCATAACAGGGGCTGAGATGGTGTGGCGGCAGGGCAGCCGACCTGGGACCTGAAGGTCCTGGGTTCAATCCCCGGTCATTGAACTTCTCGTGGTGTCTCCGAGCAGGACACCCCATCCCTGGGCGCCCCCAAAGGCCTCCCACCACCCCGCCTGGTGGTGGATTTGTTAAATGCAGAGGGCCAATTTTGCAATTGTATGGGAACATACAGTACAATGATACCAAATACAAATTATTCTTATTATTATAATAATAAATAAATTAATAGAAATCCTGTCCGGAGCTTAACAAAGACCGCCAAGACCACCGGACGTCCCCGGGTCTTCCAACGTAAGTTTTTTTCTTTCTTTCTTCCAATTATATATTTTTGGTCTTTAAATTTTATTTTTTCATCCTATCTTATTATAATATAAATAAATGTAAAACTAAAAATAAGTCAAACATATTAAACTCTGCACGTGATAGTGTAATTTATTTTAAAACTTTTAAAATATATTCTAATGCAGCCGATTTTTCCTCAAAGGAACATGAGTGAGGTTATGAGAGAGGGTTTGAAAAAATTCTGACCAAAAAAAAAAGGATTTTTTGTAAAAAATAAAAATAAAAAAAATATCAATAAATAAAATTTAAAAAATCATGTTTAGTGTCTGCACCACAATAATAAATAAAAGCACAGACAAAAATGAATGTGTGGCTAAGTTTTCTCTAAAGCATAATACAACGGTTAATTAAATTTTACAATTTTAAAAATTAATACTCATCCCTATTACATACTGTCCAAATGTGATGCGTGTTGCTGGGAATTTAAAACTTAGCCCAATTGTTTTCAAACTTCTCCTTTGTCCAACTGCAACTTTTAATTTATCTAATCAGTATATTTGGTTTTCGCCAGCTTATGTAATGGTTTGATTTTATGTGATGAGGAGGAAAAAACAACGAATAGCAGTGAATGTTCGTAATTTCCTTAGAGTTTGTGGATTTTAAGCTCTTTTAGCTTATATCAACTGTCTTTATGTTGATCTCTGAGCGAATAAAGAGCAATGGGACAGCCTGTTGGAGAACTACAACAAAAATATTAAAAAAAAATTAAACTACAAATGCAACATGATTATCTCCCAGTGGTCGTTGGACACAATAACTAGTATGGACGCCCACTGCTTCCTACGTGCAGTGAACCTGTTCCACAAAAATCTGTGTTTAATATGAGCAGTGTTATTCTCACATAAATGGGTGTAAATAAAGTTGTTTTGTTAATGTTATTTTATTTCATTCACTCATTTTACTGAGGCTGTTCCAAACGTCATCTAAAACAAGAAAAAAATTCATTGTTCACAGTTCTTTCCTGCAAAAGCCCTCTAAAAAAATATCAGAGCTACGCTTTTCCATTTAAAAGCCTTTGAGTCGTCTGTTTTTACAGCAACAGCGTGCCTCCAGACAAAGCAGAACCAAAAGTTGGTACGGCTTCAAACCCCAAGTGATCTTCGTGGTCGTAATTCTTTCTAAACAACCGTTACTAGCCGACGACGCTGCAAGGATCCTATCGGACAAATTTATTAGGAAAACACGGGGACTGCGCCTGAAAACGAGGCAGGAAGAAGACAGGATGTCAACGCCATTATTTAGGAGCCAGTCGAACACAGACGTATTCCACCAGGGCGTACGAGTGGCTGAGAAGCTCGAGACCACCCAGGAGCTGCAGAGCCTCCTATCATACATCTACAACCCCTGCAGAAAAAAATACCATCAACGCTAACTGGACAGAAGTCGGCCATGAGTTCACGAACATTTAAATGCAAAACGAGTCGGCAGAGTTCAGAGTTAAGTTTCTGTAAGTGGGTCTGAAAGAGAGAGGACTCCGTTGTACCTTGAATTAAACTCCAGCTACGCTCCTTCACACCATGCCAGCTTCTTGTTTGGGCAGAGATCAAACTTGTAGCGGTGTTCTCAGCTGACGGAGAGAGCAAATGACGGCTTCTTCCCCCTTCTCCGCTTGCTGTCCCTCCCTCCATCCCTCAGCCTCACCCCTTTCCTCTCTCCCTCATCCCATTTCCCCCCTCTCTCTCTCTCTCCCGTCTCTGCTGCAGAACTTTTTCTGCTGTTTACCGACATGTCGGAGCTTGGTTAAACTTTGTTTTAACTTTGTGGGAGCAGACCACCCCCCCTCCTCCGCATTATTCACATTTCCACACACGTATGCAAACTGGCACGCGGGTGGAGCATCGTGACATTTGAACCCAAAAACATGCCAATGAGCATAAACACACATGCATACAGGAAGCTAAAGGTCGAGTACAGGTGTCTGCAACCTGGAC
>JBBPBX010007952.1:31698-63839 GCA_038048925.1 Garcialebias charrua
TACATACTGCGATCAATGACTTCCTGGTAGGTTACTGTATTATATTTTTATTTTTTTAACCAGCTGTGTTGCAGGCACTGTTCAGAGAAAACAATAAATAAATAAAGAATTAGTGTACCGCATGTTAACTGTATATATTTAATTAAAAGTCATTTTAAAAATTCAGTATAAATATCTCATGTTACAACGTGAACACTTGCAGCTTATGGGCAAGCGTGGCCTATTGAACCAAAGAGCCAAATGTGGTCCCAGAGCCACAGATGGTTTGGTATGGATAGTCTGTTCAATGTATGTGTTCGGGATGACTCTCAGCTACTACCATACTAAACTTTAACTAATATATTTGTAAATACGACTGAGCTGTGGCAATAAATTTGTGCTTGCTAAGGTTGATTAGCTGTGACAGCCATCTTAAATTGATTTACCATAAAAGTAATTGGTTATGCAATCAACAACTACACCTGTCACGATAAATATTGCTGGGCGATTGTGTCAGAAATTATTGCGATAAATGATTATATTGTTTGAAATTTGATATCAGTAATTATTGTCACATTTAAGAAGAAATGTTGGTTAATTTGTTTTGAGTGTAGTAGCTTTTTTGATCAATGGATGGCAGTATAAGATTATTTGAACCAAGGATGGATAGTGAGGGAGGAGCAGCGTGTCTCTTTAAGAAGAATGGGAGGGAGGCCCCTTGACGTGACATGGGCCGTTTCTCCTTACTTTTTTGGGGGGTTCTCAAAATGGCGGACACTCTATGTGGTTTGAGCTCTTTAGCATAGCATTTTCCACACAAATCTTTTAATTAAACAAAATCAGTAAACAAGTTCTCAGCTTCTTTTTTTTTTATGAGAAAAACAACTTTTACACGAAGGCACGGGTTTCAACCGTGAATAGACTATATGCCACAAACTCCCGTTCCAGCACTTCCGCATGCATTACCCGGGCGGCGCACTTCCGGTTAGCAGAAATGACAAACAAAAATAAGTAAATACAACAAATAAAACATCTACATACACACAAATAATAAATCTATACATACATAAATCTATAGCGACGATTTCCCTTCGGATAGCCACGATCCATTGTCGCCCTAGCCCCTCCTCAGCAGGGAAACGGAACAGCTGCACCCACCAGTTGGTGGACACAACGGAAGTCACGTGTAGTGCCAGTAGCTCGCAGCCGCTTCCCGTATCGGGTCGTTGTCATGGTCTGCTACTAGGAGCTAACGCTAACAACAACGGCAGTGGATAGGACCCGGAAGTGGCGGACGTGGGTTGTATTTTAACGGAAGTACGTCACCACTACCTGTGTCATATAGTCTATTTTGGAGCTTTGACCAGACGGTGGTTTGTTCCTGAGGTTGGCCTGATAGCTTAGCTCGTAGCTTTGCTTCTCAGCTTAGCTGCTTTTAGCAATCCAAAAAAGCGATTTTGGACGATTTAAATTATTTTAAAGAGAAATGAGAAAGGGAGGGGTCAGTGAAGAACACCATAGTTGAACCTTTTGCCATTCGTGTCTTCAGTAGAACGAGAGACACGGAAAAACGTTAAAGCCAAATAAGAAAAAATGAGGCTGATAATTTTTATTTATCATGCAATTAATTGATTTATTGTTTATCACAACAGGTCTATCAAAGACTTTCCAAGAGTTATTTCCTTCTTTAATGAAGCTTCCTCTTCAGGCTTCACAGCAAACACATTTCCAAGCTATCACAATTTAAAGCACTTTGTGGCTCACAATAGCTGTTCCAAACGCAGAAATCACGGTGTATGGTTAAACCCACGCTTGTTGCTGTTCGTGAGAAGACGCTCAAATGCGTGACTATTCCTACGACCGTAATGAAGACGAAATGAGAGCAATAAGTTAAACAGACAGGGCCTCCAAACATCACTGGTCTGATCACATCCATCCGAGAGGCGGTGACGCCGCGAGAGACAAACTTATTAGTAAGACAAGCACATCAGCACATGAGTTTGGGGCTCGTTGTAGCAAATTAGGGATGATTTATTCAGCTAAGAGGGTCTGCGATTTCATTTAGTGCTCATGTTTAAAAAATGACTTAAAATCCATTTAAACACACACCATTCATCAACCGATTAGACAAAAACTGAAGGAAAGGAACAAAAAATGAAGGATAGATTGAAGTTTAATGTTTTTACTGATTATCTGGAGACATAGATGCAGCTGAGTGATGAAAGACTGCTGAAACTTGAGTTGTTACAGTTGAAACAAAATAAAAACTAAAAAGCAAAACAGTAGCTAAATGTTAAATTCAGCCCAGCAGTTTCTAAAAGATAAAATGAGCAAAACTAAAGCTAAAAAGCTAAAACAAGTGAACAGTACTTACAAGCTAAAACCATCAACACTCCTTAGCTAAATGCTAAAATGAGCAAACTCAAACCTCAGCTATAAACTTAAAAAGCCTACCGGCAATAGGATCTTAAAGCTAAAATCAGCAAAATATCAGCAAAAAAAACAACAACAACATAAAAATAAAAAATCCAGCAAACATGCAGCTAAAAATAAATACAGCAAAACATTAGCAAAAAAGCTTAGATCAGCAAAACTGTAGCAAAAGCTAAAATTAGCTAAGCCATAATCAAAAGCTAAAATTACAGTAGCTAAATCATAGCTAAAAGCTAAAATGAGCGAACAGTAGAAGCTAAAATCATCAAAACCTTAGCTAAATGACAAAATGAGCAAACCCAGTCATTAGCTATAAGCTTAAAAAGCTTAATATGATCTTAAAGCTAAAAATCAGAAAAAACACAGCTAAAAAAATAAATATAGCAAACATGCAGCTAAAAGATAATTTAACAAAACTTTAGCAAAAATGTTAAAATCAAAAACACTGTAGCAAAAGATAAAATTAGCTAAGCCACAAATGCTAAAATTAGCTAAATTATAGCTAAAAGCTAAAAAGTGCCTTTAAACTAAAATCATCAAAATCTTCGCTAAATCCAACCATTAGCTATTAGCTTAAAAAGCCCAATATGATCTTAAAGCTAAAATTCAGAAAAACCTTAAGTAAAATATAAATATAGCAAACATGCAGCTAAAAGATAAATACAGGTAGTCCTCGACTTATGGCGGCCTCGACTTACGGCAATTCAATGTTACGAACGCATCATTTTAATAACGATATAAAATTAAAAAATTAAAATTAAAAAAATTGAAAAATCTTATTAATGTGTTTAAATGTTCTTGATTTTATGTGTACAGCACTTTGTTGCAGCTGTGGTTGTTTTAAATGGCTTTACAAATAAATTATTATTATTACTGTATTAGTATTTTGAAGCCGATTACGCAGTTTTCGGCAGTTGTCGTTTAGCTTCTGTTACCTCCAACTTCGACAGCCGGCTTTAGACAGACCGTCTGTCCGATCAGAGATTGCTTCGCTCGGATAAATGAGCTAGAAACGGTCGGTGAACTCTGTGGACATCTCAGGCCCGGAGCAGCAGCCGCCGATCGCTCTGCCGCGCCGCATCCCACCACGCCGGCCGACACCACCAGCTCACCGCGGGAACACCAAGCTAACATTCTAAAAGGCGGAGAAAGCGCAGCGTCGGGTGGATGCTTTGGAGGGGCTAACATGCTAACGCCAAAGCCCCACCGGGGACACGAAGCCGACAGGCGGCGGAGAGGACTGCTGCGGCCGGGAGCTCGCCTCGATGTCCGCCTCAGATGTTGGTCTGACCCGGAGCTAACATGCTAACGCCAAAGTCCCACCGGGGACACAAAGCCGACAGGCGGCGGAGAGGACTGCTGCGGCCGGGAGCTCGCCTCGATGCTCCGCCTGGCAGCCTCAGATGTTGGTCGGACCCGGAGCTAACATGCTAACGCGGAGAAACGGATTCACCAGCTCCCAGTAAGTTATTAACTCTTTTTACCTTCATTATGGCTCCAAATGTATGGAGCCAACATGCAGTTAATAACAGTTTGGACTGCGTGAATCAGCTGGAAGCTGCAGAGCTCGGACGTGCAACGAGCTAACATACTAACAGACATGCTAACTATTTTTTTCCTTCATTGTGGCTCCAAATGTACTGAATGTGTTTTTTGACAATTATGTAGGGTACTGTGTTAGGATAGACGAAGTGCTTGGTAACTGTACAGCACCGTACATGTACGTGTATAAGTGGCGACACGTGTGTTTCCGACTTACGGTGATTTTCGACATACGAACGGCCGTAGAAATGGAACTCGTTCGTAAGTCGAGGACCACCTGTATAGCAAAACTTTAGCAACAATGTTAACATCAGAAAAACTGTAGCAAAAGCTAAAATTAGCTAAATCATAGCTGAAAGCTCAAATGAAAAACTCTGTAACAAAAAGCTAAAATTAGCAATAAAAAAAATTGTAAAAAAATTAAAGCTGCTATGTGTAACTTTTCTAACAATATATTTTTAACATATTTCTTCACTCTGTCACTAGATTGATGTTAGAGAGGTAATCTCTGAAAAAAAAAAAAAAAAAATATTGTCCCCTTGCTTCTCCAGGTGGTAAATAAGCATTTCTAAAAAGAAAAAGTGACCCGCCATTTTCCAGCCAATAAAAACAAAGTTTGTAACCAGCCAATAAAAACCAAGCTTGAATTTGAATCAGCCAATAAAAACAGAGCTTGAATTTGAATTTCAACAGACCACAAGGGGGCAGAGCCATATATGGCTCTGAGGGGGAGGGATCAGAATGCTTTGCTTGTTGAAATTTTTTCTAAGTGCTGATGTTCTACAGAAACTGCAGACTTCACCTTTAAGAAAAGGAGCATAAAACAAGAAGAACAAAGTATGCTGAAGATTTTAGAAAATGTTTTTTAAAGGAACTGTAAATATGTCAACTTTTTTTTAATGGGACACATTTGTTGTAAATAAAGTAAAATAATTCAAAACGTATAAAAGTTGTACCGTAAATACTAAAAGTCTTAGCAGATCATTCTCAAGTTTGCAGAATGTTTTGATGCAAGAATAGTTAAAACAGCCCAAAGTACTGTATATAGAAATAGTTTGATTGCAAAATATGCTTGAAAAACTAAAAATAAGAAAATGTCAAAGCTGACTCAGCTTTTCCATGAAGTATAAAAGGATTTAAAGAATTAATAACTCCTTTGATGCTGGACTTGAAGACTAACAAAAAACAAAGACTAACAAACATGTTAAGATGGGCAGTGGTGGCCATCTTGAGCCAGGTTGACTCCAACTGTCAATCATTGACAGTACAGCTAGCCAATGATTCTGAAAGTTCCATTAAAACGTGTTCATGAGATATTTTACTAACGGTCCAGACAAATGGATAAACACGCAGACCTGAGCGATAATTAATGCAGCCGTGGCTTTGTCCTGCCTCGACATGGGGAACCACGGCGCTGAGCAGAAACAAAAACAGCTTTCAGTGAGATCCTAGAAGTGTAACTGTTGTATACATCACTGAAGGGACCACCCACACTTCGCTAAAGCTAACAAAAGCAGGAGGAGAGAAAGTTGAGAAACCAAGAGTCAGTCATTTGCCCCATTTTTACCCTGCCTGAGCCCGTCAACTGAAAAGCATCTTCCTTTTCCTGCATCTCTCCATTTATTCCTGTTTATCTCCAAACATCACGACTTCTTGCCCTGACTTCGTTTATTTTTCTGCTTTCCCAGTTTCTCCGTCTGCTCCGGCCTTCAACAAGCAGCTGTAATGACACATTTACCAGTCAAATTACTACCTG
This sequence comes from Garcialebias charrua, assembly GCA_038048925.1. Lineage (NCBI taxonomy): Eukaryota > Metazoa > Chordata > Actinopteri > Cyprinodontiformes > Rivulidae > Garcialebias > Garcialebias charrua. The sequence goes on from JBBPBX010007952.1 coordinate 37,409, forward strand.
TGGGAACTGCCAGACCCTGGCACAGAACCCACCGTCTAAGTGCCAGTCTTCCGAGAGCTCGAAAAAGCCAGGCTGATATTTTCCCCACAGCCACCGGGATTACGACGACTTACAGCGCGTCCATCGTCTCCTGAAGGATCGAGTTAAAACAAAGTGACGCAGGAGGCGAAACGACGCCAAAGACTGTGTGAAAAGCTGAAAATAAGGCCGAAGGAAAGAAATTAAAAGTTCTGGTGAAATGTTAACAGTAACTATTCTGCAGCTTTCTGGTCAGATGTGTTTCTGAACAACTATCCTCCTACAAACTTTATACAAACACATTACTCTCCATGTTGTGTTTACTGAGCTATGTGAGGAATGCAGTTTAGCCTTTGATTTGAAGGAACCATGAACGCTAAACTCAACTCCTCTTCCTGATCATTGGATACACAGTCAGTGTTTTGAATACTGGCTAAAATCAATGTAATGTGAATAAAAATACGACGTGACGCTAACAAGAGAAACTGAATGCTTAGTCCTGAACAACTTTTCTAAAAGATGCTGGAGTTGTTGAAATATAAACAAGAAAAAGAGGTGGAAATGAGCAGGAATAGAAAGGCTTAAAAGCAGCAGGATGCAAAGAATAGCTAAAAGGAAGTGAACAGTACTGCTAAAACTAGCAAAATGGATGCTAAATTTCGCAAATATGTAAAATATTGGCAAATATGTTTAAGCAAATCAGTTGCTACGACTATAATAAGCAAAAGAGATGATAAATTTAACAAAATAGATGCTAACATTTGCTAAACTGTAGCTGAAATGCTAAATCTAAGAATTGCAAAAAAATACTGTACAGTAATTAAAATTAGTAAAGCAGGTGCTTAAGTACCTGTAGTTAAAATTAACAAAAAACAAATTAACAAAACCAACTAAAATTACGACAACTTCACCTTAAGATAAAATTAAAACACAAACATTTAAATTAGCAAAACTGATGCTAAAGCTAAAATTAGCAAAATAATAATAAAAAACTGAAGCTAAAATAAAACAAATACTAAATACTGTATAAGATTAGCAAAATGTGACTAAAATTAGCTTAACAGATGCTAAGATTTGCACAACCGTAGCTGAAATAGCAAAACAATGAGATTAGCAAAAAGTTGCTAAACTTAAAAGATGCATGATAAGCAAAAAATGTAGCTAAAACAACACCACGTGCTACATATGCTAAAGCTAAAATTCCAAAACAGTAGTTAAAATTGTCAACTTTAGGTCAAACCTAAAAAGTAGAGAATGGTAGCTAAAAGCTAAAAGGACTGGCAGGTATGAAGTAAAATAAGCCAAACATGGACAAAGTAAACAGAAATAAACTAATTGTTGAATCAGATACTAAAGAGCCATGTTAGTGAAGAAATAGAGTTTTCTATGGATACGCTTATTTCAAATCAACTTATACATTTTGAAAAATATACCAAATACAAAAAAAGTTACAGCATCCTATTATTGTTGACTGAGCTGTACATTTGAATGGTTAAAAAAAAGCACTACAGTACAGTATCTGGAAGTAGTTGAGTCCAAAAACAGTCTGGGTGAAAGTTTAACTGTATCAAACCCTCGTTACTTACAAAGTTGCGTCATATAAGTGGTTTTATCTTTATAGAATTAAAATAAATAAAAATATTGCCAAAGTTCCTCTTAAAGAAACCAACAAACAGATGCAGCAACTCAAATCAAACCATCAGCCATGAGTGTAGGGGTGTGCAGCTTTTCTTTTGGTGCACAAAGTGGGGGCTCTAAGGGAAAAATGATTGAAACCACTGATTTAAGTTATTTCTGTGTCCCAACAACTGTTACAAAAAGTTACAAAGTTGGGATAGCTGCTGTTTTTGTTCGAAGTCAGGCATCAGTGTCGGGGGCAGGAACCTGTTCTGCAGATGTAGCTGCTCAGCAGAAACAGTCTATAACAGAAATAAACCACCGTCTGAAGTCATCCTTTTTCTGTGCCTTTACCCTAAAGGGAAAGCAGGGCGCATTAACAATAAAGCTGAGTTTACAGGGTGAGGATGGAAAAGCCAGGAGGACAGCAGCAGAGTGATATGTCTCGAGTGTGCAGGTGTCCAGGTGAGGAGAGGTATTCCAGAAATGCAAAAGCAACAATGGCACAAAGCCAGTCTTTTTTTTTTTTTACATACCTTGTCAATGGAAGACAAGATTGTGTTCACCTTCTACAGTGCTTAAACTGAAGAATCAATGAAAGATGGATTTTTGCCAAACAGTTCAGAGCTGCACCACAAGAAGACCCGGAGACCTAGAAGCTGAGTAGCAATTCACCCATTCCTCAAACTATCGTACTAAAAATGAAGGGTTGGGTTTTCTCTATACCTTTTTGCGGTGTAAGGGGAAGGGAAAGAAGTACACATGTTTAGCCCTTCAAACTGAGATTTTGGTTCCAGGGGCACGTTCGAAACTAAAAACTAGCTCTGAAGTTAGTGTCTTATTGGGCTGCTACTGTTGACAACTACAGTAGTCCCTCACTTATGGCAGGGGTTACGTTCCAGACACCCACGCGATAGGTGAAAATCCACAAAGTAGGGATGTTCCATTTATTTTAGAATTTATACATATGTTAAGGCTTTATAAACCCTTCCCACTCTTAAAATGTTCTTAACGTTCTAAAATCTTAATCCTACGTAGTTTTAACAACATACGTATATGTACTATAGTACTGCAACATTTTATATGGATACTCAGCAGTGGAGATACTACTACAACTTGAAGGATGAGTTCAGCTTCAGGATTATTTGCAACTTTCCTGTTCTGTGAGTTTAATAAATACTGTACATTGTTACTTCTGACTTTGTGGTTACCACATCGGTTTCTCTGCTAGTGTTTACTCCCTCCATTGCTGTTCTTTGAATTTTGTCAGAAAGCAGCGACCAGAAGCACTTTTGGCTTCTGCGCCGTGTAGTTCTTTGACTTGCATTACAGTATAGGCTTATTGAAAGAAAACTAGAAAATGGCGGTGCCTGACCAAAGTATTTATTTTTTTTGGTCCCATTGTTTGGTTCCTGCTCCCGTCCATTCCCATTTAACTTTTTATTTCATACCATTCCAATCAGTAATATTAAAGTTGACAATCATGTGTTGTGTTCAATCTTACGTTGAAAACCCGCAAAAGAGTGAGTCCGCAAAAGTCAGACCGCAGAGTATCGAGGGACTACTATAGTTAGCAAAAGGTTTTTGCAAGGGAATCACAAAATGTCTCCAGATGTTTGTGGGGCTTTTCAGTTTCTTCACGCAAACTACAGAGGCATGCAGTGTTGTCATTTGAGCTTTGAAAGTGTTAAAAACAATTTATGAAACAAACTGTCTTTCTAAATAGTCACACAGTTGCTGGGGTCATTCAAGGCTACAGCCCTGAATGTTCAGGTTTAAAACCACATATAAGATCAATAGGCCTGTCATGATAACAAATGTTGCTGGGCGATTAATCGTCAAAGAAAATTTTGCGATAAACAATACAGTATATTGTTTAAAATTTGACAATAATTTGGAAGTGCCAAATTTAAGAAGAAACATTGGTTAATTTTGTGTGTAGTACCTTTTTTGACCACTGGATGAGAGTATAAAATTGTTTGAACCAAAGGATGGATAGTGAGGGAGCGAGCAGCATCTCTCTCTAAAAAAAATGAGAGGGAGGCCCCTTGACGTGACATGGGCCGTCTCTCATTCCTGTTTTTTGGTTCTAAAAATGGCAGACGCTCTGTGTGGTTAGAGCTCTTTAGTGTAGCATTTTTCACACAAAGCTTTTAATAAAAAAATCAGTAAACAAGTCCTCGCTTCTTTTTGCAGGATAAAAACTTTTTAGACAAAGGCACAGGTTTCAACCGTGAATTTTAGAGCTTTGAAAAGACGGAGTTTCCGAGGTTTTCCTGTTAGCTTAGCTCGTAGCTTAGCTTCTCAGCTTAGCTGCATGTAACGATCCAAAAATGCGATTTTGGATGGTTAAAACAAATTTTAAAGAGAAAAGGGAAAGGAAGGGGTCAGTGAAGAGCACCAGAGTTGAGCCTTTTGTCATCCAGTGTCTTTAGTAGAAAGAGAGAGACGCGAAGAAACGATAAAGCTAATAAATGAAAACGAGGTTGATAATTTTCATCATGTGATGAATTGATTTATTATTTATTGCGACAGGCCTAATGATAAATGTAAAAAAGGCCCAAATCTACCCATCCTTAAACGTGTACTCCGGTAGAAATAAATCATTGAGAATGGCTGCCAAGGTGGATACAAAGCAGGCTTTGGTGTGTATGATGTGGATGAAGATGAACAATAATGTTCATTACCTATAATACGGTTCTAAAAATTATTCACACAAAAATAGATTGGGATTTATAAAATTTGGTTGTACAACTCGCTGGTTTCAAACACAGAAAAGAGTGAGACTGCAACAGAAAAAGTACCTATTTTCTTGCAAGTTAGAGTCGCCGACTAGTCGCCATCTGTCACACCCCAGTGACATATGGACAAAAGAGTTTCAAGACAATGCTCTCAATTTAAAAAATTAATCCAGTTTCCACGCAGTAAGAAGGTCCTGGGATTAAAATCTAGATGGGATATTTCTATTTTGTTATTCAGTGCCTTTAAATTATCAGTAGGCCTCTGAGTGAGCATCATTGATTGTCTTTATGTGGCCCTGTGGACTGGCAACCCGTCCAAAGTGTACCCCACCTTTTGCCCAATAAATACTGGGGGATAGTCCCTGAACAAGAATAAGCAGGCAAAGAAACCAAATGGATGGGAGAGTAATTGTTTTACAGTTATTTTATCACACAGATAATGCCTCTGCAGTAAAACGAAGACATATAATGAGAGGAAGAGACTGCTTGCTGGTAGGTAGTGCACTTTAACAGCTGTTTTAGCTTGGGCTCTGGGGACAGTTTGAGTTGGGTAAACGTAACATTTTTTGCAGAGGTAAGGAGTCTCCTGAGGCTAGTCTGACAGAGCTGTTAAAATATATTTAGTCTGCATGTGAGAGCGTTCGCAATATAACAGGAACAGTACTTAAAAACTAAGATTTACAGTTGTCTCCAGAAGCATACAGGGCTGATGCACGTCAATGATTTTGATGAATCTGTGAGGGTTTTTTTAACTACTGTAACACCGCAAGTATATAAGGCACTGTATGTACAGTGTAAATGTGTGTCTCTGATAGTGTGTACACATGTGATAACCATCAACACCTACAGCGGTGTGTTTGGAAAGCTGGCTTGGAGACTGCGGGTTTCTGCACTGTGCATCTCGTCTCACAGCCAGACCGAAACAACGTTAACATGTTTACAGCTCCAGGATGTGGGACTGTGTGTGAGGATGAACCTCCATAAATTAAACTGAAGGCTTTTCCTTTTTCTGGCAACACATTTTATTGTCCTGTTCTCAGTTTTGTGTCTCGTCTTCTGCCACTGTTTCATAACCTGACCAATGAGTTCATGATGCAATGTTGACCATTACAAGTATAACAGTTATGACCTTTAAAAAAAATGAAGTGAATTGAGTGTGTCTTACAATGACTTTTTCTGTCAGGGGTTGTCAAAGTACCGTAGTGGAAATGGTTTGTTAAAACCGAAAAAATAGTGTTGCAACTTAATTTTAAAAGTTGAACTACTGATGCTTAAAAGTACTAAACACTAGTTTTAGAGGCAATCCTGGCCAAAGTGGTTCAAAATACCCTGATGAAAACAAAAAAGTATAAAAGTTTTGTCTTTCGTCCGAAATGTGATTAACCGAGTACGGTAAGTATTTCAGATGAAAGACGAAACTTTTTTTTTTTGTTAGTTTTGTTTTTTGAATATCCAGAGGACCAGACTTGGCTTTTTTAGATTTTTCTACCTGGATTATTGAGAATGCATCAGGGTACTAAACACTAGTGTACCTTGGCTATTTGATGTAGGTACTCAACTTGGTATTTCAATTACGAGACAGTTTTATATTTTGAAGGATTGTTGACAACCCTAACAATTGCACTATTGTTTATTTCCCAAATACGTAATGTTTTCTTTGTTTGGATTTTTTAAATTTTTATTATAACAAAAATGTTGAATTACCGATTTCAGGCCACTAGGTGGCAATATTCCTACATTAATGTAAAATAAAAAGCCAAAGTTTAAGCTGAATTAGCACCCCCCATAAGCTCTCCATGACTGTGGGCAGCTAGCATGAGGGACTTCAAGCCCCACATCTTGAGTGCACAAACTCTGGTTCCACAAATACAAGGCAGCTGCCATAAACGGAGTCCTGCTGGCTTCATTTCTCAACAGCGAAACTTGCTCATTTGTCCTTGTATATTTTTATATCTTGGTTAGCATCCCTAAATACTGTTCTGACAGAACTGTAGCTCGCTTTATCTTTGAACAAATCTGCAAGAGTTGAAATTTAATACAAAAGTAGGATTTGTAGCTCAATTAGTTGGGACAGACTTTAAAAAAAAGGTAAACATGGCTAACAGATGGCTTTAACAGAGTTATAGTGAGCATGCATAAAGTATTCTGCTGCGCTACGGTTTCTTAAAATCCCCAAATGTCAACTAGTACATAAAGATACCAACAACAACAACAACAACAACAACAACAACAACAACAACAACAACAACAACAACAACAACAACAACAACAACAACAACAACAACAACAACAACAAAAATAATTGTGCTTTTAAAAATATCCACCGGACCTGGTTCCAGTCCAATGCAGTCATGCTCCAATGCCACGGAGGGATGAACAGCGGACCAAATCGGATAGAACCGTGGCAAACAGACTGAATGTTCTGCTGGGTCTCCAGACTCGGATGATGCGGATGATGCGGATGGAGGGAGGGGGCGTGGCCATATGCTGCTGACCCCTCCCTCACCCGTGGTGGGCAGGGCAGCAGAAGAAAGCCTGAACTGAGTCACAAACCTAAACCAGTGACTAATATCCACTTTGGAAAGTGTTTCCCACCAAAAGCACTTGTGCGCAAACAACAGAAAATATTGTTTTGCAAAATAGAATTATACTGCAAACTATCAAAAGTGAGACAAAAAGTTTTTAACTTAAAAGATTTTGAAAACAGAGCAAATAATGTTAGCTAATTTTGGTTAGCTGCCGTTCACGCTAGCTCATTGGATTTACATTTGCGTATTTGTAAAATAAATTACGTTGTAAAAATCCCGAATTTTGTCGACAAGTTCAACTTATTTGAATGTTTACTTTTTTTATTTTTTATTTTTTTTACAAAAGGCGGTTCCAATATTTTCTGTTCTTTAATGATGATCACTCATATATTGTGACCTGCAGTTAATTATTTATAGTGAAGACAAATACAACATTTATTTTCACACTTCTAAACATTTCCTGTGTTTTATTTATTTATTTATTTATTTTTTGTTCCTACTTTACCATTACAGTATTTAAATGATTATCTCTTAGAATGCTGTAAAACATCTGGTATAAATCAACTCAAGTCTCTTTCTCACTCTTCTGCTCGCATCACAACAGCTTTAGCAACAGCTGGACTGTTTGCACTGCTGTAATATAAAGAGATACAGGGCTAGTTGGCTAAGAATTAACTTCAGTGCTTAGTTTTAATTTTATAGGGTTTAACCATGCCTGGCAGCCAAGCTTCTTTCTTGATTTGTCATTACGGATACAAACCACAACAGATTCTGCTGTCAAGGCCAAGCTCCTCAGCTGCAAACGAATGCCGTATGCAACATATGAGCTAGCCAAGTGCATTGAGGTTCAGCTTAGCCTCAGTGCCATCTGCTTCCTGCTCACACCGCCTCTTCCAAAACAAATTTCTGAAGCTTCAGCTCAAATAAGGGAAAAATTCACCAAGCTGATGGTTTTTATGGGCAAACCTAAGAAGACAAGATGAATGCAAAATAAAACGCAGCCTTGAATACTTCAGACAGATTGTCATTAATGACTGGGATCTTGCGATCAGACACAATCCTCCACTAAATTGTGTCAACTCTGTACCGTCTTTGGCTGTCACGCAGGAGATGAAACAGCGGGAAGAAATTTTACATCAACATAAGGAAAAGACCCGTAGGTTCAAGATGTCAAGTTTCCATTTGGTAAAGAAGAGTGAGACACCGTGCATTCCCAGACAATGGTTCAGATTCCAAAGCACCTCTCTGTGCTATGTGAATCATATGCTCTGAGACAGATTGACTAGGGTTATCTTCTCACACATGGCCAAGAAAATCTCAATAAAATACCACAGAGGCTTTATATACTGGAGAAAGCTGGTTAGGAATAAACATTGACTGAATTTATCACTGAACCAGTGACCCAGAATATAAATGCCACAATTATTGCAATTACAAGTGGACGATTTATGAAAGCCAGATGGTTCGAGGGATTTTAGGATCAACTTAATGTAAATCACATATTAATACATCAGAAACTAGGTTTAAATTGTTTAAAATGGTTGGATTGTTTGTACTGGACTGACTTTCCAGTCTTATCAGGCTTTGCTGAAGTGAAGTCCTCCCCCCATGTTTTCGGATATGAAGACAAATCACAAGTGATGTTTGAAACAGTGATGTGCACGGTCCTGGAATTATCCTTAAATGTCCTCTTGAATCTCTGTTGTACTGTTAAAGCCCAGTTTTACTTTCTCAAAGTCAATGTTGTGATAAACTTGTGGCTATGAATAGCATTAGCTACAATTATCAGTCAAGTTAAAGAATCGCTTTTGGACTGAACACTTTGTGTTGTCACGAAAGAAAAAAAAATGGAATCCTGCATTTTGTTTTCATTTGTAGATGATAACCCAGCAAAACTCTGCAAACTTATTTAGATTGTGACTCACCATTTTGTTATGTTTCCTCCTCACTTGGTCAAACATGCATAACATTTCTTGTATCGTTCATCACACTTAAAGTGAATGATTAAAAGTCTTTAAGTGGAAAGGTTTTGAACTATTCATACATTGTAAATAGCTCCGTGAACAGTTTAGATGTTTTAGACCGGACTGACAAGCTATTGTCTATTAGCTATTGTGCTAACCATTCAGGCACTTCACAGTACCATTAAATTCAAGGGGTATGATGCTTTGAGAACATCTTGAAACTTAATGACTGGCTTTTTGTACATAACGTGCCAACTTAACATAAAAAATGTCACAAAAAAAGCTAATGTGATTAGCACTGTGCTTTTCCATGGAAATGTATACACAAATTAAATGTTTCAAGTCATTGCTAACGGAAGTCACGCTACGACAACTTCAGCTACTATTTACAGATATATTTTTCAGGGAACAACAGGGAAGAGATTAAAAATGTGAAAACTTGCAGCTTTACTGCAATATCTGTGTATTGTATCATTATATCTACAGTATATATCAGATCTGGCTCAGGAATACTTCCAGAAAGCATTGTCAGCGAACACAATCCACCGTGCCATCCGCCGTTGCCAGCTGAAACTCTACAGTGCAAAGAGGAAGCCATTTCTAAGCAAGCTCTACAAGCTCAGACGTTTGCAACTTTTTGGGAATCCGGTTTGTATTTTTCTTTTTTCTTTCAGATGGGAGACAGCTAAAAACACCTTCAGCTCAACCGCTTGAATTAACAATCAAGCCAAGAGTGTGTTGACGACGTGTCTTTAAAAACCACACTTAAATCTATGATAGTCTTAAGGTGCAATAACAATAATAGCCCATGTTGAATTACCATCAAATTTTGCTTGGCCATTAATTGTCTCAAATTATTGCGATAAACAATAATATTGTTTGAAATTTGACAATAATTAGTATTGTTGTCAAATTTAAGAAGAAATGTTGGTTAATTTGTTTTGCATGTAGTACCTTTTTTCAACCAATGGATGGCAGTATAAGACTGTCTGAACCAAGGATGGATAGTGAGGGCGCGAGCAGCGTGTCTCCAAGATAAATGGGAGGGAGGCCCCTTGACGTGACATGGGTTGTCTCTCCTTCCTCGTTTTGGTTCTCAAAATATCGGATGATCTGTGTGGTTTGAGCTCTTTAGTATAGCATTTTTCACACCATGCGTTTAATTAAAAAAAAATTAAAAATCAGTAAACAAGTTCTCAGCTTCTTTTTGCAGAGAAAAACTTTTTACACCAAAGCACGGGTTTTAACAATGAACTTTGAAGCTTTGACAAGACAGAGGTTTTTTCCGTGAGGTCAGCCTATTAGCTTAGCTTGTAGCTTAGCTGCTTTTAGTGATCCAAAAATAAAATTTTGGACAGTTAAAACAGATTTTACAGAGAAAAGAGAAAAGGAGGGGTCAGTGAAGAACACCGGAGTTGAGCCTTTTGTGATCCAGTGTCTTCGTTAGAAAGAAAGACACGAAGAAACAATAATGCCAATAAATAAAAATGAGGTCGATTATTTTCATTTATCATTTGATTAATTGATTTACTGTTTACTGTGACAGGCCTAATCACAAGAGCCTTACTGCTAGTTGTAGCATACAGAAACTACAAAAAAAAAAAAAAAAAAAAAAAAAACTTATTTTCAAGCTTTTGTAAGTTTACGACTGAAACAAGATGATAAACTCTTATTTGTCAGCTGCTCAAGCAATTTGCCAATTAAATAGCTGCACAAGAGGCAGCAATGTAGCTGCAGGCTGAGAAAAAAAGAAGGCTATAAAACAGTCAAACTTTTAAAAGCAGGTTTTAAGAGGGACCTTTGCATTAAGAGTTTGATACTTTCAGCCCAAATCATAAATAATACTGTAAAAGGCAGCTTCTTTGTGGGGAAGTAGCAAAAATCGCAATCCGGTTCTCGTTTTTGACTTTTAAAGGGTTTCCGTCCCTTTTAAAAGTGCACTTTCAGAATGCTATACCCACAACTAGGCTAAATTGGAGATGGAGCAGTCCAAAAAGTACAGATCCCACACAAAATAGGAATGTTGTACAGCATCAAAAGGCTACTGCTCACTGGCAGTGCTCCATATGACCAAATATGGAAAGAAAAAATGCTGCCTTTTCCCGTAACCAAACTGGGAGGAAAAAAAAACAAAAAAAGGAGAGGTTTTCTTGCAAGCTGCATGCACAGCAAGATGAAGCTCTCTAGCTTCACAGCGACCACAGACTTGGCTTCACCTCAGAAACGGCGTGATTGATGGTGATGTTGGACCTGCTGCGACGCCTCAATGCTGGGCAAAGTCGCAAACACGCACACCTGCACGACTCGAGTCCTGAGAGGAAAAGGCTCGCTGATCCTTTCTCTACGCTGACAATGCATTTTTTTTAAAACACACAAAACAGCTTTCCTCGCTCTCACACATGAGCTCCCTAACAGAGTCTCTGCAGCGCACGGCGATCCGGACGGGAACATTCCTCCTGGTGAAAAAGCAGCCGTCTCCACCGCCACAGACCTCTGCTTAACTTAGACATGGTTTGTTTATCTGCTCCCCCTCCTCCTCCTCGCTCCGTCAAGTTGCTCTGACATTCTCCTGCATGTCTGTTGTGAAGAAATAAATGTCTGTGTGGGCATGTCATTTTGCAGGAAACCTATCGAATTATCTGGGATTTTGCCGTTTTGGTCTCAACAAGCTGCCAGCAGAGAAAATATCTCTGCAGGAAACTGCGGCGAGCGCAGAACAAACCAATAAAGACAATAAATGTCAGTAAACTTTTGTAGTACAAAGAATGCTTTTAAACTCTTAAGACTTTTTTTTGTTTTGTTTTTGCAAAGACATTGAAAAAAGGAATCTGAACCCACAAACGGACAACAAACTGGGGTTTAGCTGTTTTCGAACTAATAACTTGTATTTTGTTACAAGGGAAGCACACCCGTGTCTGTGATGTTGCAATATTGGTCAACCTGACATTGTTGTAGCTGTTTGCTAGTTGGCTTTGGCAGCCATCTTGAATCAGGTTGGCACCAATGGCCAACCGGCTATTCATCCAATGATTACTGAAGTTTTGTTGAAATTTGAAATCCATCCAGTGGTTCATGAGATATTTTCTTCACACACTTGTGATGACCTGCCTTTCATGAAAAAAGGCAATTATTAAAAACAGTACCGGGTATATATTAAAAAAACACTTCTAAAATACCACATTTTCTTTTACAACTTCAAGATTGAATCCCCTCATCTTCTTTTATTGGCTTTTCCCTCTTCAGGGATCGCCACAGTGAGTCATCCGCCATCTCACTCTGTCCTCATTCCAACTACCTTCATGTACTCTCTAACTGCATCCATATATCTCCTCTTTGTCTTTTTCCTGGCAGCTGCATTTTTAACATCCTTCTACCAATATACCCACTGTCCCTCCTCTGGACATGTCCAAACCATCTCAGTCTGGCCTCCCTAACTTTATCTCCCAGTTCATTCAATCTATATTTAGACAGGTTAATCCCATTGAGCCTCGAGGACTCATTTACAAGAGACGTGGTTTCAACAAAGAATGATGACAACAATGGACAACAGAAACAACAATAGACAATCAAAAAAGAGGCATACAGAATTTTTTTTTAACGAGTTAAAATAAGATGGCAAAAAAAGTAGCAAAAACAGACAGATTACTGTATAAGGTGAATGTAGAAAACTAAAAACAGGAACATGTCTGCATCGGTTCTTGCCAAGAGTCCCAACATATTCTTAAAGCCATTCAGAGGGGTCAAGGTCGAGAGCTTCAGATGTTTTTGTAAGATATTCAAGGAAACAGGAGCGGAGTAGGAGAAGGCCCTTTTGCCTAGTTCAGTCCTCACTAAGGGAACACTGCAGGCAATCATGTCCTGAGAGCACACACTGTAGCTGCACTCACGCAGAGACATGTAGGAGGAGATGTATGAGGGCAGCAGACCAAGAAGTGATTTAAAGATGAAAATGTACCAGTAGAAAAAAGTCTGCGTGAAGTTAATGATGTCCAATTAACTAGTGAATACAGGGTGCAGTTGTTCAACCTGTGCTGTACCTCTGATGATCTCGTTATTTTCCATCCTTGTCACTCCTAAGGAGAACATCAACATCTTCATTTCTGCCACTTCCAGCTCTTTCTCTTGTCTTTTTTCCATGTCTCTGTCTCCAGACCAAACAACATAGCTGGTCTCACCACTGTCTTGTAAACTTTTCCTTTGACCTTTGCTGACACCTTTTTGTCACAAATCACTCATGAAACTTTTCTCCATCCACTCCATCCTGGTGTAGAGGCAGGGGAACAGACTTGGGACCCGAAGGACCCAGGTTCGAACCCCAGTCACGGCATACCTTGTGGTGTCTATGGGCGGCACACCTCATCCCCAATTGCCCCCCGGGCGCTTTCAATAGCTGCCCATTGCCCCACCTGGTGGTTGGGTTAAATGCAGAGACTAATTTCGTCTTGTATGGAAACATACACAGATGACAAATGTGACATTATTATTATTATTATCCTGCCTGGACTCTCTTCTTCACCTCTTTCCCACATTCCCCCTTTTCCTGGACAGTGGACCCCAAGTACTTGAAGTCCTGCACCTTTGTGACCTCTGATCCTTGTAGCCTCACTGTTCCACCAGCCTGCCTCTCACTTACACACATGCACTCTGTCTTACTACGGCTGACTTTCATTCATCTTCTTTCAAGTAAATACCTCCACCTCTCCAAGTTCTCTTCCACCTGTTCCCTGTTCTCACCACAGATCACAATGTCATCTACAAACATCATAGTCCATGATGATTCCTGCCTGACCTAATCTGTTAGTCGGTCCATCACAAAATCAAACTACCGTATTCGCCGGAGGAAAATCAATCCGGTGTTTAATCCGCTTTGTCCAATTATTAACAATAATCAAGAAAAAAACGTACACAATACGCCTCGGAGTTTAATACGCGTCATCACCACGCGACGCGTCAGCGCCTCATTTGCCCTAATCAAGATGGCGGCGACAGAAGCAAGCGAGTACGAAGATCTTCACAAGGAAACACGGTAAAACAATTATTTCTTTGCGAGAAAAAATATATTTCTTAGCTGACTTCATAGCAGACGTGCTTCTGAGCTTAACGAAATGTTCAAATCAGCTGGATTTAAAAAAAAAAGTTCGCTGAATTTTAGGCAGGCGCCAGGCGGGTCAAACCGGACGCTTTCTTTCTTTAAATTTAGCTAAATAAACGCTTAAAAAATATATTTCTGAGCTGACTTAATAGTAGACGTACTCCTGAGTTTAACGAAATGTTCAAATCAGCTGGATTTTTAAAAAAAAGTTCGCTGACTTTTATGCAGGCGCCAGGCGGGTCAAACCGGACGCTTTGTTTCTTTAAATTTAGCTAAATAAACGCTTAAAAATATATTTCTTACCTCACTATAGCAGACGGGCTCCTGAGCTGAACCAAATGTGAAATCAGCTGGATTTAAAAATCCGCGGTGTGGTTTATGAGTGGTATCTTGCAAACAAAAACAGCGAACCTCACAGCTAATAGCAGCTACATCCACAGCAGGGAGCGGGCAGCGACAGAGTCAGTCCGACCAAAGGAGGCTTTTTTCGGACACAGCAAGTAGAAACTTCTGGAAGTGGCCCCTCTTCCTCTTCACTCTCTGAGTCCTCTGCTGGCTGCTGCCTACAGCGCCTCTATAGCGGCCGAAACTGGTACTGCACCATTTTCGCCAAAAATGAAAAACGAAGAATCAGAGCGAAAAATGAGTCTAAAAATATGGGAAAAAATCCATAAATAATACTCTTCGATGTTTAATACGCTGGACATTCAAATTAGCAAAAATACTGCGTATTATAGACCGGATTTTACGGTAGAAACCCCTCATACTGTATCCATCTCCATCCATCCATCTTCTTCCGCTTATCCGGGGTCGGGTCGCGGGGGTAGCAGCCTAAGTAGGGAGGCCCAGACTTCCCTCTCCCCAGCCACTTGGAGCAGCTCCTCCGGGGGAATCCCAAGGCGTTCCCAGGCCAGCCGAGAAACATAGTCCCTCCAGCGTGTCCTGGGTCTTCCTCTGGGTCTCCTCCCGGTGGGACATACCCGGAACACCTCACCAGGGAGGCGTCCAGGAGGCATCCTAACCAGATGCCCGAGCCACCTCAACTGGCTCCTCTCGATTCTCCCTCATACTGTATAATAATAATAAATAAATAAAAACCTCTGTAGTGATGGTTTAATATGCATCTCTATTTCTTGCCCTTAAGGTTGATATCCAATAAAGTTTGACGTGATTTAAACTAAACACTTTGCTTTAGTGCTAACCTAACAGGGAAGAGAAAATGGTGATTAAGAAGCCATTTTGGCTCCTTTTCCTGTCTGCTCGAGAGCCAGGCAGTATTAGTTTCCAGCTCGGCAGCTGTCTTATGTAAGCGTCTTTACAAACCCAAAAACACATCACATTATATTCAGAATGTCAAACAGCTTTAGAAAAACTGCCCGTCTTGCACCCGAATGCGATGGCTACGATTAGTTAAATAAAACAGGGACACGAGTGTGAAGTTTTTGTGTTTGTGTCACTCAGAGTTATGAGGAACGTCACAACAGGACGGCGAGGTCTGGACTGTAACGGGATCAAACACGACAGATGAAAAAACAGACTTCTGCAACTTTTTTACAGGTCAAAACACAGAAAAACTGAACACAGACGTTGAAAGTCGTTTTCTACCTTAGGACTCTCCAGAACATCTTGATTTTTTAAATTTATTTGTAGTTTCTTCTCTGAACTTTTTTGGATTCAAACGACTTTTGCATACTTTGTATTAGATTAATATCCAAATGATAAAACAGCTTCATCAGGAGTAGTCTGTTACGATTTTAGATTTTTTTTCACTGTTATACATGTTTTTGCCTTATTTACAATTATTTTCTGTAATAAAATGCATTGAGATTACTTAATTACTCATTTCCTTCAAAACACTTTTCTCTTTGAAACCAGTCTACTGTATTTGCTCTTATTTCATCTTATGCTCCATTTAACTTGGATGTATTCATTTTAGCCCGTGAAGCTTTAGCAAAATGTTTAACTTCTTGGCTCCCATTTAGCTGATTCAGAAATTTAGCTAGTGTGCTGCTGAATTTAATTCAATTCAGTTTATTTATATAGTGCCAAGTCACAACAGAAGTCGTCTCAGGGCACTGAACAGAAACATTCATATATGAAAATAATAATTTAACATTATTTATCTGAGAAGTAGACTGCTTTGAATGTAACTCCATGGCAGACTCTCATTTTGAGTACGCATGAAGGCGACAGTGGAGAGGAAAAACTCCCTCATGAGGAAGAATTCTTTAGCAGAACCAGGCTCAGTAATCTGCTTCGATCAGTTGGGTTTGGTAGGAACAGATACACAATGGCAGGTCGAGAATCACATGTTTAGAAATAGAGTAATATCAAAAGAAAACTAATTAAAATAATTCTCATTTAAGGAAATTTGGTCAATGTGCCCTCTATTAGTCTTCAAGTCTATAGTAGCATAACAAGCCAACCCTAACTACTGTATAGGATTTATCAAAAAGGAAAGTCTTGAGCCCAGTCTCAAAACTGGACAATGTGTCAGCCTCACAGACAGAAACTGGAAGTTGGTTCCACAAGAGAGGAGCCTGATAACTGGAAGATCTTCCTGCCATTCTACTTTTAGAAACCCTAGGAACCACAAGAAAAGCTGCAGTCTGAGAGTGAAGTGCTCTGTTAGGAAAATATGGAAAAATAAAATGTGTAATATAAGATGGAGCTAGGTTGGAGCAGCAAACGCCTCACTCGGAAAGCCCACCGCATGGCAGGTGATCCCACACACCCACTACACAGCCGCTTTAGACTGCTGCCATCAGGGAGGAGACTGAGGAGTCTCCAGGCTCGAACCAGCAGACTGAGAGACAGCTCTGTTCATCAGGCAGTCAGAATGCTAAACACTCTGCCTGCTCTGCCTCCCCTCCCATTTGAACTGCCTTAACACAAAAAACTTTCTCACACATTACCACTCAACACAAAGTTTTTAACACTGGACTCTGTGTCATCAAACGGGTTATTCACTAAACTCTCGGTCATGTGTTCATTCAGTTTGCACTACTTCTCATATTTGCACTAATGTTTGTATTACATTACTGCCTATAGTCATACTACTGTTTACATTCACTGTTTACATTTATTAATACTGTTTACATTTATTACTACTGCTTTACATTTATTACTACTGTTTACATTTACACTACTTTTATCTACACTACTGCAGATACATATACAGCATTCTCTGACTAGCCTTATCTAAGGATGCCAAATGTGCCTTATGTGCCTTACTTCATATGCCACTTTGCCTCTATACCAACATCAACTACCTCATACATATACTGTGTACCGTATTTTCTGGTGTATAGGTCGCACCGGTGTATAGGTCGCACCATCCAATTATCACCAATAGATTGGAAAAATCCCTAGATAGGTCGCACCGGTGTATAGGTCGCACCTACGTTTAGCTCTGCTGCAAATGTCTGTCACAGGAGCGCACAGCAAGGCTTTTAAGAAGATTAACACTTAAAAACAATTATTTGTTTGATAAAAATTATAGCAAATATGTGTCTGAGCTGAACTTTTCCTTAATAAATGAACGTAATTGTGAAATGAGCTGGATTAAAAAAATTATTTAGCCGAAAGTGATAACAAGCCATATATAGGTCGCACCTGTGTATAGGTCGCAGGCCTTGAAAAAACCATAAAAAGGTGCAACCTATACACCGGAAAATACGGTACATTAACTTATATGCTGCTTGTGCCACTCTTTGCAAATGTCAACGCTAGAAACTTCAGTTTATTTTATAGATTTACGTTTTTATACTTTTCATACTACTATGCAAAAACTCAGGACAGTATTACACTTTTATTATTTCATTTTATGCTTATGTTCATTGGGTGTTTGGTGTTTTAGGGGTGTTTGGTGTTTCAGTGTTGGTGTAAATTTTCATACTTTTATACTATTATGAAAAAACTCAGGACAGTGTTACACTTTTTTACTATTTTATGCTTATGTTTATTAAATGTTTTAGTGTTTAGTGTTTAGATGGTTACTGTTGCACCGAGGGACTGAGAGAAACGCAATTTCGGTCCTGTGTATGTCCTGTACATATTGCAGTTCTGACAATAAAGTTGACTTTGACTTTTGTTGAGAGCTTTGTATGTTTTAAGATTTTGAATTAAATTCTGAATTTAACAGGGATCCAATGGAGAGAAACTAAAACTGGAGAGATATGATCTCACCTACTAACTCCAGTTAAGACTCTGGCAGCAGCATTTTGGATCAGCTGAAGATTTTAAAGAAGTATTTGGACACCCAGATAATAAACCATTGCAATAGTCCAGTCTGAACGTGACAAATGCATGCAAATGAATTTAGCTTTTAGCTACGGGTTATGCTTTAGGCTTGTGTTTGCAAATTTAACTTTTAGTTACAAGTTTAGCTAGTTTAGGCTGATAAAGCTTTTTATCTTGTTTTGCAAATTAAAGTTTGCTGCAATAGCTTTTTGCAAATTAAACATTTTAGCTAGAGGTTTTAAAATTTTAGCTTAAAAAATTTCGTTTAATTAAGGACCCTGTTATGATAGTTTTACTCTGAACTACTGTTTTACTTGTAGCTACAGATTTGTTGATTTTATCTCGTTTAGCTTGCTTTAACTTTAACAATTCAGCTGCTTTAATCTTCAACCTTCAGCAGTCACCCCGCCCTCTGAAAACCCCATTCACAGTTTCTCTAGTTGAAAATCAATCAAATGTCAAGAAAATGCTAAATAAAAATAAAGACTTCTATACAGGTGGTCCCCGACTTACGAGCGCCCTGACATGCGAGGTTCCGGACTTACGAGCTGGCGAACGAGCAGTAAATTTGTAAAGAACATACAAAAAATACAGCACTTTTATGTAAAAAAGGCGTTCAATACAAGATCAACTGGACTTTATTTGTAACAGAAGACGTTTCGCTCATCATCCGCACTTTTATGTGTTTTTAGATGAAAGTGTGTTAGCTAACCGTTTGGAAACGCGTTTCTGAGCATGTTTATGAACTAGTATGAACGTTTGTGATGAAAAACGAG
Organism: Garcialebias charrua; assembly: GCA_038048925.1. Classification (NCBI taxonomy): domain Eukaryota; kingdom Metazoa; phylum Chordata; class Actinopteri; order Cyprinodontiformes; family Rivulidae; genus Garcialebias; species Garcialebias charrua. The sequence goes on from JBBPBX010007952.1 coordinate 56,387, forward strand.
TGTTCGTAGTAGCGCTAGCATAAATTTTCCGACTTACGACCGAAAATCCGGTAACTGTTCAGAGATACGAATTTTCGTCTTACGAGATAGTCGTAGGAACGGAACTCGCTCGTAAGTCGGGGACCACCTGCATATTACGGTAAACCTTTTGCAATGTAGCCTTTTTGTATTCATGATCTCTGCTGCACCACTGGAACAGTCTTCCATTTGAAACAAAAACACATCCTGACTTGTTGCCCTGTCACATGCGTTTCGTGTGTCGATTTCCAGGAACAGAAACCTCCTCTGGTTATTCCAGGACGGCCCGTGTTGACACCTGCCTTCTGTCAGAGTAAATGAGGCCCAGCCAGAAGTCAGTCTGCACAACGGGACATCAATCTGCTGCTAGTGAGCTGACCAGGGAGACTAGTGGAGCCGGAGTGCTGATATATGTCGAGCTTTACTTAAAGCTACTGCTACTGCTGACACCACAGCTACAGAACAGATTATCCAGGGGACGCAATAAAGCAAAACAGATGAAGGTTGGGGAGAGACCAGAAAACAGAAATGGCATCTAGCAAACGCTGATTTTTTTCTGTTCCAGCTTTGGATCACCCCTTCGCCTCACTTTTTAGCCCTCCTCGTACTTTTTGCGCATTGATGTCAAGGTGAAAAATGTCCCCACTAAAAGTGTGGAGGCAGGGCTTTTCAGCCTTTGCTTTTTAAAGTCACACTTTGTTAAAAATAACAATTTTATTGGCACAAAAAAATTTTTTATATCTAGTTTGATGTTTTCTGATGGATTACATTTGGCATCATTATCTTTAACTAGCACAAAAATAGTGCACTTTTTTGTAAAAAAACAAACAAACAAAAAAACTAATAATCTACAGTAGTTTGATGTTTGCTGATCATAGACATGCAGTGTAATACTGCCCAAAGCAGCTTTGTGACTTCTGTTAAAAAAACAAAAAAAACAATATTCAGATTTGTTTTGGATCAGAAACTGTGCACCAAGTCTATCCCAGCAGTTGACGGTAGAATTTGACTGAAGTCCTGCAGGATGGTTCAAGTGCAGTTTTAAGTCCTTCCCATGTAAACAAATGGACCCGTAATTTCCGGAATATACAGTAAGCCGCTACTTTTTCCCCACACACTTTGAACACCGCAGCTTATACAATGCTGCAGCTAATTTACGGATACTTTTTTTTTTGATGGGCTAACGAGCTTCATGCCACCAAAACATTTAGCTTCGTCACACCAAGGCGCTCACATAGCTGCCCAATACACATCTCTCTTGGGGATAGCGATCAATTACTTCCTGGTAGACAACTGTCTTTTTTTTTTTAATCAGACATGTTACAGGCACTGTAAAAAAAAAAAAAATGTGCGGGTTACCAGTGCGTATTTAATTAAAAGTAAAAAGATAGAATATATATTTCTGTGTAAATATCCCATGTTACAACATTAACACCCGTGGCTTATAAAGTGTGGCCTATTTATGCAAAATTTTATTTTTATTTTTAAACTTAGCGGGTGCTGCTTATATTCAGTTGAGCTCAATAGACCAGAAATTACAATTGATTCAAATATCTTTAATTGCAATCAGGTAATGCTTAAAGTTCATGTAACACCATGCTGCTGTATTCATTCATAACCATCTGCTCACCACAGACTCATGTTCAGGCTGCTGTTGTTACGCCATATTGTTTTACATTATTAGTGTTTACTGTACATCTTAGATCATTTAGCGTATCGTTTAGTATATATCTTGATGTATATCTCAGATCCTTATATACAGTTTCTTTTTATACTTTATATTTTTGCTATTTCTGGGTGTAACTGGGACCCCAAGTAAACAATTTTGTTCCACCTCAAGTACCACGTGTGATGCAAATGACAATAAAATTGACTTGAACTTGATTGTGCGCGGGGGATTAGAATATGGCACCACTTGTAAACAAGTTCTCACGGCTTCAATTCTCAACAACAAGAAAGGGTTTGTCTTCATTCACAGTTTATCCGTCTTTTTCGATGTCAAACCCCTCCCTGGGCTGCCACCTTACCGTGGTGGAGGGGTTTGAGTGTCCCAATGATCCTAGGAGCTATGCTGTCAGGGGCTTTATGCCCCTAGTAGGGTCACCCAAGGCAGACAGGTCCTAGGTGAGGGACGAGACAAAGCGCAGCCCACAAGACCCCTTATGATGAGTAATATAAATGGAAACAATGTTCCCTCGCCCGGACGCGGGTCACCGGGGCCCCACTCTGGAGCCAGGCCCGGAGGAGGGGCACGTTGGCGAGCGCCTGGTGGCCGGGCTTTCACCCATGGAGCTCGGCCGGGCACAGCCCGAAGAGGAGACGTGGGTCCCCCTTCCCATAGGCTCACCACCTGTGGGAGGGGCCAAAGGGGTCGGGTGCATTGTGGAATGGGTGGTGGCCGAGGGCGGGGACCCTGGCGGTCTGATCCTCGGCTACAGAAGCTGGCCATTGGGACATGGAATGTCACCTCTCTGGTGGGGAAGGAGCCTGAGCTAGTGTGTGAGGTTGAGAGGTTCCGGCTAGAAATAGTCGGACTCACCTCAACGCATGGCTCTGGCTCTGGAACCAGTTTCCTTGAGAGGGGTTGGACACTCTTCCACTCTGGAGTTGCCCCTGGTGAGAGGCGCCGAGCAGGAGTGGGCATACTTGTTGCCCCCCATCTCGGTGCCTGTACGTTGGGGTTCACCCCGGTGAACGAGAGGGTAGCCTCCCTTCGCCTACGTGTGGGGGGACGGGCTCTGACTGTTGTTTGTGCCTATGCGCCGAACGGCAGCGCAGATTACCCACCCTTTTTGGAGTCCTTGGAGGGGGTATTGGAGGGTGCGCCTCCTGGGGACTCCCTTGTTCTGCTGGGGGACTTCAACGCTCACGTGGGCAATGACAGTGAGACCTGGAGGGGTGTGGTTGGGAGGAACGGCCCCCCTGATCTGAACCCGAGTGGTGTTCTGTTGTTGGACTTCTGTGCTCGTCATGGATTGTCCATAACAAACACCATGTTCAGGCATAAGGGTGTCCATATGTGCTCTTGGCACCAGGACACCCTAGGTCGTAGTTCAATGATCGACTTTGTTGTCGTCTCATCTGATCTGCGGCCGCATGTCCTGGACACTCGGGTGAAGAGAGGGGCGGAGCTGTCAACTGACCACTACCTGGTGGTGAGTTGGCTCCGATGGTGGGGGAGGATGCCGGTCAGACCTGGCAGACCCAAACGTATTGTGAGGGTCTGCTGGGAACGTCTGGCAGAGTCTCCCGTAAGACGGAGCTTTAACTCCCACCTCCGGGAGAGCTTTGAACACGTTCCGAGGGAGGCGGGGGACATTGAGCCCGAGTGGACCATGTTTCGCGCCTCTATTGTCGAGGCAGCTTATCGGAGTTGTGGCCGCAAGGTTGTTGGTGCCTGTCGTGGTGGCAACCCTCGAACCCGGTGGTGGACACCGGCGGTGAGGGATGCTGTCAAGCTGAAGAAGGAGTCCTATTGGGCCTTTTTAGCCTGTGGGACCCCGGAAGCAGCAGATAGGTACCGGCAGTCCAAGCGGCATGCGGCTCGGGTGGTTGCTGAGGCAAAAACTCGGGCGTGGGAGGAGTTCGGAGAGGCCATGGAGAATGACTTCCGTACGGCTTCGAGGCGATTCTGGTCCACCATCCGGCGTCTCAGGGGGGGAAAGCGGTACGCGACCAACACCATTTATGGTGGGGATGGCGTGCTGTTGACCTCAACTCGGGATGTTGTGAGTCGGTGGGCGGAATACTTCGAAGACCTCCTCAATCCTACTGGCACGTCTTCCACTGAGGAAGCGGAGCCTGGGGACTTTGGATCGGGCTCTCCAATCTCTGGTGCGGAGGTCGCCGAGGTGGTTAAAAAGCTCCGCGGTGGCAAGGCTCCGGGGGTGGATGAGATTCGTCCTGAGTTCCTTAGGGCTCTGGATGTTGTGGGGTTGTGTTGGCTTACGCGACTCTGCAATATCGCGTGGACATCGGGGGCAGTTCCCTTGGATTGGCAGACTGGGGTGGTGGTTCCCCTATTCAAAAAGGGGGACCGTAGGGTGTGTTCCAACTATAGAGGGATCACACTCTTAAGCCTCCCTGGTAAGGTCTATTCAGGGGTTCTGGAGAGGAGGGTCCGTCGGATAGTCGAACCTCGGATTCAGGAGGAGCAGTGTGGTTTTCGTCCTGGTCGTGGAACACTAGACCAGCTCTACACCCTCAACAGGGTCCTGGAGGGTGCGTGGGAGTTTGCCCAACCAGTTTACATGTGCTTTGTAGACTTGGAAAAGGCATTCGACCGCGTCCCTCGGGGGGTTCTGTGGCGGGTACTCCGGGAGTATGGGGTACCAGGCCCATTGATATGGGCTGTTAGGTCCCTGTACGACCGGTGTCAGAGCTTGGTCCGCATTGCCGGCAGTAAGTCAGGCTCGTTTCCGGTGAGAGTTGGACTCCGCCAAGGTTGCCCTTTGTCACCGATTCTGTTTATAACTTTTATGGACAGAATTTCTAGGCGCAGCCAAGGTGTTGAGAGGATCCGTTTTGGTGGCCTTAGAATCGCTTCTCTGTTTTTTGCAGATGATGTGGTCCTATTGGCTTCATCAGCTCGTGATCTACAGCTTTCACTGGAGCGGTTTGCAGCTGAATGCGATGCGGCCGGGATGAGGATCAGTTCCTCCAAATCCGAGGCCATGGTCTTGAGCCGGAAAAGGGTAGCGTGCCCTCTCCGGGTCGGGGAGGAGGTCCTGCCCCAAGTGGAGGAGTTTAAGTATCTCGGGATCTTGTTCACGAATGAGGGAAAACTGGAGCGTGAGATCGATAGGCGGATAGGTGCAGCGTCCACAGTGAAGCGGGCGCTGTACCGGTCTGTCGTGGTGAAGAGAGAGCTGAGTCAAAAGGCGAAGCTCTCAATTTACCGATCGATCTACGTTCCCACCCTCATCTATGTGTAATGGACCTACCCAGGGTCAAATTAAGGTTTTTGAACTGTCCAGTGATGACCTTTACTGACCTCTCAGTAAAGCAAGACATTTACTACAAAATCATTCATTTAGCTATAATCTGATAAATATAGTCACCAAAAGAGACTATTTCTATCTTTGATTTTATCCTAATGTGATCAAAAGAATAACTTTTGTCATTTTCATGATGTGTGCTTTTAAGCTGTGTCATTCTCCAAGAGTTAAACTGTCTTCACTGCTGTGTTTAAAGGTGAAGCCTTCGGGTCACAGAGACCGGACGGTTTTGTTTAGAAACTCAGAGACAGTCTCATGAGCAGGGCTCCAGCGTTATCTGTCTTTTTTCCTAAACATTTCTCTCTGCTGCTGGCTTTAACCTTGGGTATGATAAGACAAATGAACTCCTCGACTGGTCCTTCCTTAAGTACTAGTTCTAAGCTTTTGCTGAAAGGCTTCAGAGAGTTTCTGGGAGTTTCGAAAGATGATGTGAACTTCCAAAGAGCTGAATGACCACAAGTCACGCGCTAAGGACTCGTCATCCAGCTGGGACTGATAACATGTTGTTATGGGTCCACTTTTAAGGAACAGAGCTCAAAAACTTTGTTTATTCCCTCCTGGAATAAGTTTATCTTGAAGTCAGAGGCCTGAAGCTGACATATTCTCTGATGACCAACGCGGAAGCCAGGAGACGTTGAAACGTAAACTAAAACCAGTTTTGGACGTGCTGGGACTAAAGGACTCTGTGCATCTGAAGGCTGGTGTCTTCCCTCTTACCGGGCTGTCGTCAAAAGGTAAAGGGCTGTTTACAAAACGTACTTGGATTTTAGCAGAAGTCGGATGAGAAGTGTCACTCTGGTCTCATGCTCAGGATAATTTTCTTCTTAAATCTTTCCTCCTATTTCTTTTCCCTCTCAACCTAAGCTGGAAACTATAATTTTAAGTTAAAGAGCCCACAGACTAAATATGCTTAACATCTAATATTTATGTCTGTTGTGTTAAATTTAAGTGTGCTGACGTATTTGAATTGAAAGAAAGTGAAATCATGTCAATCAAGTGTAATGGTGTTAATTTAGTTGATTTATTTTAAATAAATGATAGTGTCTCTTTGACATATCAAACTAAGTTAACGTGTCCATTGTCACTTAATGGCTCTGTTTATTTATCCATCACAAAGATCACAGAAATATTGAATAAACTGAAAAAGAAGAGAATCCGTGAAATTACTATTCAATCTGAATAAGTAAATTAAGGTAAAAAGGAGGTCAGTATTAAACTGACCCTCCACATTAACCCCTTACATCTGGTGGCCTCGTATCGGCTTCTAAAAGTTTATTGATATCTGTGGTCTCGGTCATGAACTGCAACGTCATGTTGGCATGATAGGATCCAAGTTTTAGACTCTAACAGGTTAATTATTTTGGCTGGAAAAGTGTTCAGAACGATTGCAGGACTGCAGTTAATGACATTTGAAGCTGAAATTGTTATTTGTTCAACTTTTGAAACGCTATAAGTAGTTTGGTGGGGATCTGTCTCGCTGTGTGGGAAGTGTTTGGTGGTTCTGATAAGGACCCGGTCCAGATTACGTTGCACAAGCTGAGGCAATCTCACTGCAAAATGACCGCCGAGTCAAATTGCCTGAAAAGCTAATTTAACATCTACAAGATTGCTGTGCTGGTATTTTACATGTTGGAGCAGGTCATAGAAGCATATAACTGTTAGAACGGTGTCGGATAGTGGTTCTGAAACCCGAGTTCTGCTCCTTTAAAGTGGACGGAACCGACCTGAACGCGGCTCCGAGGGAGTCCGTGTCGTGTTACAGTTGACGTGCTGGTTACTGAGCGTAGCTTAGTCGTGCCTGTTTTAAATGTGATTGCCACGTTTCAGAGTTTTGGGGAGTTAATTCGAAGCGTTTGAGTTGGTTACGAGTCTATAAAGTTGTATTCTGTTGTGCTAAGCTAACGTTAAAGAGCTACGTGTCCTAGTACACGTTTGTTTATGAGCTGAGATTGGATGAAACGAGAGCTGTGAGCTGTCAATCACTCGTGGCGAACGCTGATTCGCTGTAGTGGGAACGCACGCCGTTGCGACCAACCCACTTTGTCGTCATTTCCGGTACTACATTGGTCGAAGGTAAGAAACTACATTCGCCATTAATGCTTGGGTAATGAACTACATATGCTGTGATTGATTTGTTGACGTCACGTATGTTGTAGCGAGCTCCGCCTCGCTCACGTAAGAAGCTGGTGACGCGCTACGCACGCTGCGTTGGCCCGCCCATTTTTGTCGTCACTTCCAGGTGCCGCACTTTGAGTGACAGGTCACACTCGCTGGTTCACACTCGTTCACACACGAACACACACTTAAACACTCATCTGAAGCCATCAACACTGTCTAGCAACATAAACTTGTCTCTGACAAGAACGCGGTTCGAGCAATTATCACGTTCTTACTGAAAACTAACCCTAATAGGTTGTTTTCTTTCCATGTACTGATTT